>BTHU01000012.1:38040679-38315679 GCA_036184795.1 Tokudaia tokunoshimensis
TAAATGACAACAATGGTGGAGAAATTAGTCTAGAATGCTGTCTGAATTCGACAACTATCAGATTTTCATTGTTTGGCTGTTATTGTTTAGAATATCACTAAATAGCAACAGGACAGGGCAGTAACTCTTTGGTATGACAGTCTCCCAGTATGGGTCACCTGGGCCCTGTGCTGGGGACAAATCTAAGAGTTTGTGGCAGTCAGAGCACAGGGCCTGGAGACTGGGTTGGTCAAGTCTGGTCTCACATGCACTGGGCGCCTACTGTGAGCCACGCCTGTGCTAAGTGCTGAGCATAGGTGGTGATTTCTAGGAGGGCTAGAGACAGGATGCTGGGATCACTCATGGTAAACAGGGAGGGAGTGCAGAAGCTGGTATCTGTAATTTAGCATGATGTGAGTCTTAGAGAAAGAAGGGATCTTTCTTTGAGAACTGTAGGGAAAGGGGAGGGAAGGCAACCCGGGAGGATAAGACACAGGGAGACAGGAGGAGAAGAGCAAAGTCAAGACGCTTAGCAGGGGAATCTTGGGTTGTGAGTAGTGAGACTACAGCTCAAAAGCCCGGGGAGAATGAATTGAGGAAGAGAAGAAATTTGAGCACTCAGGAAGAGACTGAAGGACTCGGGGCACCAAAGAAGTGTTTTGTCCACAGTAGAGACAGTGAAACTCCAGCCATAGGCACAGAGGAGCCAGGAAAGCCAGGAAAAAAAAGATGAGCTCCAGTCCAGTCTTCATCTGTGTGAGTGTCAGCCACGATCCTTAATCTGCACTGGGGATGTAGCCGTGTGTCTTTCTTAAGCCTTCCCTGGGAGCTCATGCAATTAGAAATGAAGACACCAAGTCTCAAAGCAACTTTATGCAACTTACCCAAGTTTACACATTGTTATACTGCCCCAAAGCAGACTGAACTAGCTCTGTCCCGCCCCGAACGCCTTACTCTCCCAGAGGACCGTGCTGAGGCCCATGGGATAGGAAGCAGTAGAAGAAGAGGAGGAAGCCATCATCACACAAACCAGGGTTGTGGAACATGCGAAGTTGGGTGTTATATCCCTGATCAAGGTTGGTCTCGCCCCCCAAGCACCTAGTATTTTGAGCCGTTTCTGTAGCAGGGCCGACTTGAGGCTGTATTTGAGTAAGAGTGTGTTCTTGGGCACCAGGTGAGCATGCACAATAGACAGTTATCCTGGCACTATAGTGAGCCTGACACATGGAGTCCATTGGCTTGCACCTGAAGGAACTTCTAATCTGAGTATCAAGGCAGGCAGACCATGACAGAAACATAAACTCCTCCTACTCCTCCTACTCCTCCTACTGCTCCTAGATGAGCCAGGTACTACATGGTGTTTTTCTATTGAACTCATTTAATTGTCAAGCATTGAGAGGATCACCATTATGGTCTTTTTGTTCTGTTTGTTTCCATTTTAGTGAAACAGTTTCAGAAAAGTTGACTCATTTCCCCCAGGTCATCTAGTCTCATCCTGGGCTCACATCTCACTCTTCACAGAGCTCCTGCAGGTAGATGTAGCCTTTCCCTATTCTGCCCATCCCCCCCACTAATCTGGGAGCTCACCAAAGGCAGTCCCCAGTCTCATCCTCCTTGTTCTTTAGAACAAGGTACATGCTGCAATCCCTTGGTGGCCCTTGTGACATATAGAGGGCGGGGTGACATCACTAGGCTATGGCCGGAAGTCACCTCCCTTAGACCTTCCCAGTGTGTGTGATGTCAATGCCACCAGCTACTTCACAGGCTTGAAGAGTGGGAAAGATGTTCTGCTAACTTTGTGACCACAGGAAGGGGTGGGAAGATGGGACTTCACTTTCTGTTCTGTTATCTTGCTCCCATGTGTCTCACGGACTCCAGACCCCTCATGACGTCACCTGCCCAGTATAGGGTGTGGGCAAAGCTAGAGGACTTCTTAGAAGGTTGGAACTCACCCAACCCATTATGTTAACCTTCCTAGTTTGCACCCGTGGAGATGAAGTCAACCCGTAAGGTATTTCTTTCAATACAAGAATTTTTTTGTTTTCTTGGCAAGAAATAGTTCCCTAAAGTGTCTGCATGTGACTTGGGTCTGCAGAGAAATACAAATTTTCAGTCTTCTTAAGTTTCAAGCTTTATTTTTAGTTTGCATTCAAAGTAACAGGTATCCCGGAGGTATTTTTATACATACTTAGTTCTTGTGGCCCCACCCCCACCCCTCTCTTCTGCCTGACTTGATCCTGGCTGTGTCCATCTGCCCCATTATTCCTCTTTATTTCCCATTTGCATATTACATGTGTTCCATTACCCTCCCACCCACCTTCCTTAAAACCTCTTTCCTCCTCTAGTTTCCTGACTGCTACCCATACTCTTTCCACATGCACACACAGAGTAAAAACTAGAAGCTGGGATATGTGTGTGTGAGAGAGCGTGTTGTGTTTGTTTGTTTGTTTGTTTGCTTGCTTGCTTGCTTGTTTTTGTTTCGTGTATGTGTGTGTGTGTGTGTGTGTGTGTGTGTGTACCTGGCCGTCCTCACTTCATACATTTTCACAGCTCCATCCATCTTTCTTTCCGTAAATTCCATAATTTCACTTTTCTTTATGGGTGATAAAAATTTTGTTGTGAGCCAGGCATATTTTGCACTCTTTTAATTTAATCCCAGCACTAGGAAGGCAGAAGCAGGCAGATCTCTGTGAGTTCAAAGTCAGTTTGGTCTACAGCATGAGTTCCAGGACAGCCAGAGCTATATAGTGACACCCTGTCTCAAAAAACAAACATAAACAAACAAAACATTGTATATAGGTATAAATGTCATTATCTATTTATTGGTGATGGGCATCTGGGTTGATACCATTTCCTTGCTACTGAAATAACACAACATTTTGCATGCAAATGCAGCATCTGTGGATTTGGCCTCACAGCAGGAGGACTCACTAAGAGTAGGTGCTTGGGAGAGGGGCTGATATCACATCTGACATCCACCTTGGGCACCTTAGCCGTCATAGTAAGCCATCTGCTTACAAAACACAAAGCCTTGACCTTGTTCATAGCGCAACGGGTTCCAGCCGAGCAGGTTTGCACACACAAAGAGAGCAGAGCTCCTCTTTGGAAGGCCATCTGCTAAAAGACACAGTGCACTTTGTGGAGTAAGAGGAAAGAAGTCAGTCAATGGTCACACTGCGGCTGCATGGCATCATGCCCCTGATAACTGTGACATCTGACTCTAAGTCACCAACTCAAAAACAAAAGTTTATCAGTAGAAACAGCAGCCCCAAGTGTGGAGAAATCTCTGTTTCTGATGACATCAGACAAGGTTCTGATACTGTCCTGGAGGTGCCTGGACTGTTCTTATATTTCTTAGAAGAGGTAGGTGCATGGTGGCCAGTTCTAGCAGCCGTGATCAGGAGAAAAGTTTTAAATAAATAATTCAGACAAAGCCCTTTGGCCTCTAGAACATCCAGTTCCTCCTCTGAAAGCCTCTGGCCTCCTGAGACTGCCGTGGTGACATTACCAAGCATGAATGAGGTTCTCCACAGTCAACTGGGTTCCTGCCAAGGCAGCCAGCAGTCAAGAGTGCCCCACCACCACGCCTCCTTGCGCCAGCCCTGGTTAGATCTTGTTGCGTATGAGGATAAACTACCTGAAAATACAGACTCCCACATCCCTGAAAAGCCAGGACCTGGGCAGGATTCTAGCTTCAAGGGTGTTCCGTGGCTTGGGAGAAAATACTGGCATAGTCAGTCCTACACGGAGCAAAACTCCAAGGCCACCACCTTGCCTGCCTGGCTTGGGAATCCACCCAAAGCCCAAGGGCATTGCTGGAAAGCCACCCAAAGCCCAGGTGCATGACAAATAAGGTCTGTCTTCCTTCAACAGTTGTCCCCAGAAGACCCATTCTTGAACTCATTTCCCTTTGAGTAGGATGAGGTAGAGCTTGTGTCCCCAGCCCTGTAAGATGGGAGGAAAGGGCCGGGATGAAGACAGAAGGACAAACTCCAGGTGCTCACACACTAGTAAGGACTAGGGATCTTGGGACTTGCAGAACCACATAAGGACATCACTCTGGGATTTTGTATTTTTGTTTGGTTTGGTTAGGGTTGTTTGTTCATTTGTTTTTGTTTGTTTGTTTCTCTCTCACTTTTTTTCATGACCTGCAGAATCAAAAGTAACCTTTCCTAAGGCCGGCTTTCTTTCTCCATCCTGGCTCCCATTCCCAAAAGGATAGGAGTTGTTCTAAAAGGCAGGGCTGCTCAACACATGTTCCCAGCATCCACCTCTGTGCAAGGTTATTCTGAACTCAAAGCCAGTTATTTGTATGTACCTTCAACCACTATGTTCTCTTTACAACCACCAACAACAACAACAAAATATCTGAACATGGTAACTCCAGGTCATAATTGAAATGTGCCCTGCCTTTAAAAAGAATGGTGCCATTGTCTCTGTGTGCCCAAAGGCAAGCCACAGGATGTGTGCCTCCAACTCCTCGGCAATAAACAGAGATAACAATTACTCCCATGGGTGTTTCAGCTTTTGGTGAAATAAGACTTCAGAAACCACATGTGTATGTGGGGGGGGGCAAAGAGTGGATCAGAGACACACAAGGTAAGGAGGATCCAAGGATAAAATGGGGGAAAGGGAGACTCAGAGAACCCCTACCCATACCAGTGCCAAAATGGCCCTGTGTCCCTCTGGGGTGCTCTACATTAAGGACCTTGAGCTGGTGATTATGTGAGTAGAACAATGAGAGAGAAATGACAAAATCTTTAAATCATGTTTTATCTAGAGGATCCAGTTAGTCAAGAAGGAAGAAGATTGATACCCTAAATTCTGCCTTCCATTTCATCTCCAGCCAGCAGGCTTTGTAGGAAAAAATAGTCAGTCATTTCAGAGTTCAGTCTTAGCCTCTCCAATCAGGTGGTAAGTCTTGTCCCTGAAGTTCATGATGGCTACATCTCCCTTGTCTCTTACATTTCTCCCTCATCATCTGGGGAACTGGACTCAGGTACTGTTTAAAATGATGACTGTGGGAAAAGCCTATACCATCAGGTATAGGCTCCTGATGGTCTGACATTAATCCCTACAACTCATGTGGTGGAAGAAGAAAACCAACTCTCTCAAATTGTCCTCTGACCAACACCACACATACACACACACACACACACACCAAGGCACATACATGCAATGAATGTACCACCCATACCCAAATAAGTATAAGAAAATTTTAGATGTTCAATCTAGTTAGTGTTCCTTGATGTCAACTCTGTGCTCTTTCACGGTCACCTGGGCTGAGCAGCTAGCTCAGAACAAGCCATTAGCAGTACGCTCCTGCTAATCTATTAGTGGTCTGTATGTGTAGTAGATTCCCTTTTGCAATACACAGTACAAATGTCCCCATATAATATAAAATGCAAACAGTCTCCCACTCATCCCTCCTGGCCCCTAGCAAATCCTCTATCTAGAGCACTTATCCCCAATCTCTGTGCCTCTGGGCCCCTTCAAGTCCTTGCTCACATGGCCTCTTCCCAGTGAGCCCAGTGCTGCTACCGTTCTCCCTCCCCACTCAGAGCCCCGGCCCTACACTCTGCTTTATTCTCCCTCTCATATAGCACATCACACAGTGTTTGCTGTCACTGTTTGTTTATAGACTGTCCAGAATGGGAGGACCAGGAAAGGCTAGACTTTAGTCTGGGTTTGTGCTGTGTGGGTCAGGATTGTTCACGAATTTCCAGCAGAGGAGCAGGCATCCAACAGCTCTGGGTAAACATCACTGGGTGACTGGGCAAAGCACAGACCGGTGATTGCCTTGGACCACGGTGCTAAGATCCTGATTGGGGGCTTAGGATATAACTTAGTGGTAGAATGCTTGTCACACATATGTGAAGCCCTAGGTTTAAACCGCAGCATTACAATAATGATAATAATGTTAATTAATAATAATAATAATAATAATAATAATAATGTCCTATAATGCCTCATATAGATTATCATTGAAATCTGCTGAGAATATAATTGACTATTTTCTCCTTACCTTGGGTATATATTAAAAAGTTTGTATACATATAAATATATATATATATATTTAAAAAACAAAATTTCAAAAGCTATACATGCCTATTATATATCCGGTCCTATCCCTGGTGGCTGATGAGGTGCTCAAAGAACCATGACCCTGTCTCCTTCGCATCGCATGCACACTGTGCTGTCCCCCTCCCAACACCAAGGCTGGAGAAAGAAGCCAGACCAGAGCCCCAGAGCCGCTGTACCATATGATGCTGCAGAAGATCAGAGGAAACAGAGATGGCCGCAGGGAGAGGGGTCACAGAGGCTGAGCTCAGCTCTCAAGAGCCAAGGGAAGGGGGACTTCCTGGAGATGGTGTTGATGAAGAGTTGGAGGGCTCTGCAAGCCCTGTACCAGCCACGGGGTAGATCACGTGATGGTTGCGGAGCATCTGAACACATTGTTTAACTTCACCCCGATTTCCTTATCCGTTCAGCAAAACGGTTCTCCATCCACATCCTACAGAAACCAACTCTGGTTCAAAATGCTGTGCCAAAATGACTAGTTGACTCAGTGGGAAAAGGACGAACCCGCACTTTGGACACTCTTAGCGGACTTTTCCCCCTTATACAGGGTCTTGTGTAGCCCAGGCTGATCTCAAACTCCCTATGTAGCCCAGGGTAACTTTGAACTCCTGATCCTCCAGTCTTCACCTCCCAAATGCTGAGTTCACTCACTTCTGAGTTGGGACCCAGCTGTGAGACTTTTATCTCGTTCTCCAACTCTCCAGCGCCACCTACTGTGCACGAAGCATTCATCCTCACCACCTGGAAGTTCCCTGTAATCCACTCTGACACAGTTCAGACAAAGTCTCTATGATTGATGTGTATGGGAAAGGCTGATCCCTGCCCCCAAATAACATGTCTTCCTAACTTCAGCTCCTCTCAGACTGCAGCGAATTCTCAGTATCTCCGGGGCGTGGAGGGTGGGGGATCAGAATTCCATTCGTCTCTGTGGCTTGAAATTTAACAAAAGGTATCTGAGCCAACAGAGTCTCACTTTCTGATGACTGTTTTCAAAGGAAGACATCTATAGAAAGGATCCTGAACAAATCTTGTCTTACAGTACTCTGTGATCCAATCCCGGCGACCCTAGAGCTTCACGTCCCTTGGAGAGAAGTAGAGAAGGAGGCGTGAGCCCTGGGAGCCGGGGAGGAAGCATTTGTAAGCTCCAATCACTGCTGTCCATTCACTGCTGAATACTTCACAAAGTTTATCGTACAAAGTCTAATCCTGTTTTTTTGACAGAATCAGCTAAAGGGTTTGATAGCATTATACATTCCCAATCCCTGCTTATCAGCTACCGATAGCAAGCAGATGACCCAACAGGAACCAGGCAAAGCCTAGGAGATAATTCAGCCTGAAACTATTTGGTTTCTCTCTCTCTCTCTCTCTCTCTCTCTCTCTCTCTCTCTCTCTCTCTCTCTCTCTCTCTCTCACACACACACACACACACACACACACACACACACACACACACCTTACAATAATGTACTTGGCAACTTAATTCCTTCTCCTGGGTTTACAGACTATGCACACAACACATACCTCCAAACAACACACCCAGCAACCCCCTGGGCCTCTCGACCTACATTAGGAAACAATAGTATACTTCTCTGTCCCTAGTAATAACCAAATTTAGGTAGTTGCTGTCTAAGTATATTCCCAGTGTGTCCAGGTATGAAGAACAGAAGAGCCAGTCTGGTGTGAATTGGTTTAGAATGCATGTGCAGTAAAGCAATACTATGTCCACCTTGTACCATCTTACTCATATGTGTTAACTGGGTGTGCATATTATTAAAATTAAACGAATTCTGGGAAGAAACACGCACCATGGGAAAATGACTATGTGATCAATGAAAATAAGGATCCATCGGTTACTCCTCTGTGTAAATTGCCCTCCTTCCTCCAGACTCATGGCCCACTGGCAATCTTGGTAGTGGATCCCTCTACAATCGGCACTATCGATTCTCAAATGAAATTATGTTACTCCTTTTACAAATCTGTGACCCCTTATTTATCTTTAGGTAGGAAGCCAAGAACCTGGAAAAACCCAGCTTAGACCCGGATGACCTAAGGTAATGCAGGGACTTGTCAAAGCTCTCCCTGACTGTTTTTTTGGGAATCACTCATTACATTTCTTTTTTTTTTTTTTTTTTTTTTTTTTTTTTAATTTAATTTTATTTTATTTTTTTAATTTACATTCCAAATCACTTCCCCTTTCCCGTTTCCTCCCTCCCCGAAAGTCCCATAAGCCCCCTTCCCTCCCTCTTTTCTCCGTTCAACCCCCTCTCATTACTCTGTCCTGGCGTTCCCCTACATCCAGTCTTTCCAGGACCAGGGGTCTCTCCTTCCATCTTTTTAGAAATCTATTGATATGCTGATTGTGTCTAGGGTATTCTGAGATTCTGGGTCAATATCCCCTTATCAGTGACTTCATACCATGTGTGATCTTTTGTGATTGGGTTACCTCACTAAGGATGATATTTTCAAGTTCTGACCATTTGCCTAGGAATTTCGTGAATTCATTGTTTTTAATTGCAGAGTAGTATTCCATTGTGTAAATATACCACATCTTCTGAATCCATTCCTCCGTTGAGGGACATCTGGGTTCTTTCCAGCTTCTGGCTATTATAAATAAGGCTGCTATGAATATAGTGGAGCATGTGTCCTTATTGCATGCAGGTAAAGTCTCTGGGTATATGCCCAGGAGTGGTATAGCCGGATCCTCCGGAAGTGTCATGCCCAGTTTTCTGAGGAGCCGCCAGACTGCTTTCCAGAGTGGTTGTACCAGCCTGCAATTCCACCAGCAGTGGAGGAGTGTTCCTCTTTCTCCACATCCTCGCCAACAACTGCTGTCTCCTGTGTTTTTGATCTTAGCCATCCTGACTGGTGTGAGATGGAATCTCAGGGTTGTTTTGATTTGCATTTCCCTAATGACTAAGGATGATGAACATCTCTTTAGGTGCTTCTCAGCCATTAGATATTCTTCAGGTGAGAACTCTTTGTGGAGCTCTGTACCCCATTTTTTAATAGGGTTACTTGCCTCTCTGGAGTTTAACTTCTTGAGTTCTTTGTATATCTTGGATATTAGCCCTCTGTCGGATGTAAGGTTGGTAAAGATCATTTCCCAGTTAGTTGGTTGCCGCTTTGTCTTTTTGACGGTGTCTTTTGCCTTGCAAAAACTTTGTAATTTAATGAGGTCCCATTTGTCTATTCTTGATCTTAGAGTATAAGCTATTGGAGTTCTGTTCAGGAAATTCTCCCCTGTGCCCATATGTTCAAGGTTCTTCCCTAGTTTCCCTTCTATTAGTTTCAGTGTGTCTGGTTTTATGTGGAGATCTTTGATCCACTTAGAATTGAGCTTAGTGCAAGGAGATAAGGATGGGTCAATTTGCATTCTTCTGCATGTTGACCTCCAGCTGAGCCAGCACCATTTGTTGAAAAGGCTATCTTTTTTCCACTGGATGGTTTTAGCTCCTTTGTCAAAGATCAAGTGACCATAGGAGTGTGGATTCATTTCTGGGTCTTCAATTCTGTTCCATTGATCTACATGTCTGTTTAAAGAAATGCAGGAGACGATGGATTACATTTCTTAAGTCCCAGGGCAACTGCACTTACAAATAAGGCCGCTTGAGAGCAGAGTGACTCCCCGACATCACAAGGCAAGGATGCACCAGATCTAAAGCAAAGCAGAGGGAAGAGCACCGGCTTCTGGAGTGGCACTTTCACAGAAGGCCAAAGTACTGAACACATCAGTATTCTTTCAGGATACCCAGGGTGTGGATTGTGTCCTAAATGCCTGCTGGTGGGTCATTCTTAGCATTGGAAAACGAGGGACATTAACTCCCTGGAAGAAGGCATCACTGGGAAGAACTGTGCTGAAGCAAGTCTTCCTTTCCCATGGAGAACTTGGAGAAGAGCAGGCACAGGCACCCAAGGACACATGCGCTTTGCACACACATGGTCGAAAGGGATCCAGTAAGGCATTTGATAAAAATCTTCCATGAGGCCCAATAGGGCAGGTGGGAGGGCTTGTGGGTGGTGGGGGCTCATGTACTGAGTTCAGCTAGATAAACTACCCTATCCAGGAAAGGGGGGATGGTTCAGATGGAGGCTTCAAATGGTACACTAGGGGCTCAAGTCTTTTTTTTTTAAAGTATTTTTTTTTAAAGATTTATTTGTTATTATGTGTAAGTACACTGTAGCTGTCTTCAGACACACCAGAAGAGGGCATCAGATCTCATTACTGATGGTTCTGAGCCACCATGTGGTTGCTGGGATTTGAACTCAGGACCTTCAGAAGAGTAGTCATTGCTCTTAACTGCTGAGCCATCTCTCCAAACAATGGTGGCTCTAGTCTTACCCTTTCTTAAACATTTTAGCAATGTTGGGCTAGGACAGAAAGCATGTTTGTAGCTTATGGCCAAGATGATGTCATGAATTGGTTCTTCAAATAATCTTAACCCCCTGACATGTAAATAGAGGGAACAAAAATTACATCATAAAGAAAAGACATGCTTCTGTGCTTAGCCCACCAGGAAAGAGTGATCTCCCAGCAGCGATTTCACTTCTGAGTGCGGAGGTGAGATCTCCACCTTCTCTCTGGAGGGGTACAGCTAGGACAGCACAGGGCATACGATCAGTGGAGCTGCTGGGACAGGAGTCTTCCCTTCTGGCTGCCATTTACAGCAGGGAACTAGACAGCTCCACAGCCTTCTGTGCACAGACCCTGCCAGAAGAGAGTTGGTCTCCCAGGAGTACAGACACAGGCTTACAGGCCCATAGGAGGAACAAGCTCCAGCCATAGACAGCAAGACCAACTAACACCAGAGATAACCAGATGGCGAAAGGCAAGCGCAAGAACCCTACCAACAGAAACCAAGGCAACTTGGCAACATTAGAGCCCAATTCTCCCACCACAGCAAGTCCCAGATACTCCAACACACTGGAAAAGCAAGAGTTGGATTTAAAAATCTCATCTCACGATGTTGTTAGAGGACATCAAGAAGGACATAAATAACTCCCTTAAAGAAATACAGAAGAACATGGGTCAAATGGTAAAAGCCCTTAAAGAGGAAACACAAAAATCCCTGAAAGAAATACAGGAGAACACAAGCAAACAAATGAAGGAACTGGACAAAACCATCCAGGATCTAAAAATGGAAGTAGAAACAATAAAGAAATCACAAAGTGAGACATCTCTGGAGACAGAAAATCTTGGAAAGAATTCAGGAGTCATAGATGCAAGCATCAACAACAGAATACAAGAGATAGAAGAAAGAATCTCATACTTGAAGATACCATAGAAAACATTGACTCAACAATCAAAGAAAATGCAAAATGCAAAAAGCTCCTGAGCCAAAACATCCAGGAAATCCAGGACACAATGAGAAGACCAAACCTAAGGATTATAGGTATAGATGAGAGCGAAGATTTCCAAATTAAAGGGCCAGCAAATATCTTCAACAAAGTTTTAGAAGAAAACTTACCTAACTTAAAGAAAGAGATGTCCATGAACATACAAGAAGCCTACAGAACTCCAAACGGACTGGACCAGACCAGAAAGTCCTCCCAGCACATAATAATCAAAACACCAAATGCGCTAAACAATGAATATTAAAAGCAGTAAGGGAAAAAGGTCAAGTAACCTATAAAGGCCGGCCTATCAGAATTACACCAGATTTCTCACCTGAGACGATGAAAACTAGAAGATCCTGGGCAGATCTCATACAGACCCTAAGAGAACACAAATGCCAGCCCAAACTACTATACCCAGCAAAACTCTCAATTACCATAGATGGAGAAAACAAGATATTCCATGATAAAACCAAATTTACACAATATCTCTCCACAAATCCAGCCCTACAAAGATAATAGATGGAAAACGCCAACATGAGGAGGGAAACTACACCCTAGAAAAAGCAAGAAAGTAATCTTTTTCCAACAAACCCAAAAGAAAGTAACCACACAAACATAAAAAGAACATCAAAAATAACAGAAAAATCACTATTCCTTAATATCTTATAACATCATTGGACTCAATTCTCCAACAAAAACCATAGTCTAACAGAAATATTTTTCATGTAAATCTTCAATTTTATCAGAAAATGTTTGTGATTCCTCTTTCAATTTAGTAATGTTTTTTATGTCTACAATTTTAATTGTATTATTTTCCATGATAATCTTAATTTTAACATTTTTTCTATATATTTCTTCAATTTTATCGGAAATATTTTCTATGTAAATCTTCAATTTTGTCAGAAAATGTTTATAATTCCACTTTCAATCAACTTAGGAATATTTTTATGCCTACCAATTTATCTGTATAATTTCTCCATGAAATAGTCAATCTTAATATGTTTTTCTATATATTTCTTCAATTTTATCAGCGATAATTTCCATGTAAATCTTGAATTTTATCAGAAAATGTTTATAATTCCACTTTCAATCAACTTAGAAATATTTATATGCCTACCATTTTTTTCTGTATAATTTTTCCATGATAATCTTCAATTTTAATGGTTTTCTATATATCTTTTTAATTTTTTCAGTAATATATTCCATGTAAATCTTCAATTTTATCAGAAAATGTTTATAAATCCACTTTCAATCAACTTAGAAATATTTATATGCCTACCATTTTTTCTGTATAGTTTTCCATGATAATCTTCAATTTTAATGTTTTTCTATATATCTTTTCAGTTTTTTCAGTAATATTTTCCATGTAAATCTTTAATTTTATCAGAAAATGTTTATAATTCTACTTTCAATCAACTTAGGAATATTTTTATTCCTACCAATTTATCTGTATAATTTTCCATGAAATAGTCAATTTTAACATGTGTTTCTATTTATTTCTTGAATTTTACCAGAAATATTTTCCTTGTAGATATTCAATTTTATCAGAAAATGTTTATAATTCCACTTTCAATCAGCTTAGAAATATTTTAAGCCTACCATTTTATCTGTAATTTTCTATGATAATCTTCAATTTTAATGTTATTTTATATTTCTCTATAATTTTATTAGAAATATTTCCCATGTAAATCTTCAGTTCTATCATAAAATGTTTCTACTTCCTTTTTCAATTAATTTAGTAATGTTCCTTATGTCTACCATTTTACTCTAATTTTCCATGAAAATTGTCACTCTTAATGTGTTTTTCTATATGCTTCTTCAACTTTGTCAGAAACATTTTCCATGTAAATCTTTAATTTTATCATAAAATGTTTTTACTTCCTTTTTCATTAAAAAAGAAAAAAAGAAAAGACACAGGCTTAAACAGAGGGTGTTTGCAGAAGCCAAAATCAGATCAGAAATGTAAAGAGAGGGCCAGCAAGAAGGCTTAGTGGGGGAAGGTGCTTGCTGCCAATTCTGACAACCTGAGTTCAATCCTTGACTTCCAAGTGTGACTCCTGTTTCAGAAGATTCAATGCCCCCTTCAGGCCTCCACTGGCACTCACAAGGTACAGAGACAAGGATGCAGGCAAAACATTCATACACATGAAATAATCGAAATAAAATTTTAAAATACTTTATGGTAGTTTTTTACTTACTTGTTATACATGTGCGTGTGTCACATTATGCATGAAAAGGGCAGAGTGCAACTTGCAGGAACCTGCTCTGAGACTGAGCTGAGATTGCCAGGCTGGTGGCAAGAGTCTTTATCTACTGCTAACCCCCAATAGTCAATTTACCCCCCCTCCCTTTTTCTGTGTGTGTGTGTGCCTCCGTCTATCTCTCTATCTCTCTGTCTCTATCTGTCTCTGTCTCTGTCTCTCTCTCTCTCTCTCTCACACACACACACACACACACACACACACACACACACACACACACACCATTGGTTCTCAGAAGCACCAACAAGTCAAAACACAGATTGTAATTCTGACATTACAGAAGGTCAGACTCCATTTCTCACAAGACCTCTGGTGTAATTAGAATGATCCTTTTCAGCCCTGGTCAGGGGTCACCACCAGAGCTGTAAGAAAACAGGGATGCCTGAGGCCCAGGCCCAGACACTCATATTCTACATCATCTGGCTGTTCTGTGAGTGATCCTGGCTGTCCAGGGTGGACATGAGCAGAAGATGCCATTAGGCTGGACAACAGTGTCCAGCTCTGTGTATAGAGCATGATGACCAAGCAGGCCACGCCCACAGTCAACGCTTGAGACTAATGCCCCATCCAGTGTTCTTACCCATGGGAATTTCCAGAAATGGGATCCCTGAAAAGTCACTCTCTTGCTGTTCCTCATGTGCCTACCCCATCTAGCCATCACCCCTAAGAAGACTCCTGCTAGGGTCAGTGGGAAAATGACCATCCCTTCAGTGACATTAGAGCTCTAATTCAGGCTGGAGAACTAGCGTACATGAAAGTCAGGTCCCACACTTCACGTGCAGAGAGAAACAGGAAGGCAGCATCTCTAGTGGAGAGAACAGAGTCTTTGGAAATAGGTGACCCTCCATGGAAACACAGCATGGCTGCCAGGATGAGACAGCTGAGAGACAGAGGCGCGCGCACACACACACACACACACACACACACACACACACACACACACACAGATGAGATGCTAATAAATCTCTCTCAGGTACTCTTTGTGTGATCTATCTGATCTGAAACTATTTGTCACTGTAGGATCTCTCTCTCTCTCTCTCTCTCTCTCTCTGTGTGTGTGTGTGTGTGTGTGTGTGTGTGTGTGTGTGTGTGTGTGTTTCACATTTTTATTTACTATTACATGGTGCATGTTAGAGGCTGAGCTCAGAGGACACTTTCAGGGGTCAGGTCTCCCCTTCCACCACATGAGCCTAGAGAAATAAACTCAGATAATCAAGTTTGGCACAAGGGCCTTTACGCATGAAGCCCCCTTGCCTGGCCCACTGTTGGGTTCTTAGGCAGGGATAGAGCAAAATATGGAAAGTGGCAGATATGGCACCCTACATGAACGTTTACACAGTACACAATAATAAACCAGACACATCACTTTAAAGCACTTTGGACTACCAAAAACCCAAGAATAACTCATGTCTGCAAAATGCTGTTTCCCAAATTGACGGCTTAGGTTCACATTGACTCGAGTTCTTCCTCTCCGTGTACTGACACCATAGGCATTTCTAACTGGGTGAAAGCCAGACACTCGACCTCGCCTCGCTTCACCAGCCATTGCCAAGTGTCTATCAGATGGCTATTAATAAACTTGGTTTCTGCTGAGGTTAAATCAGGTAAAAGCACCAATGAGCCAAGTCTCCCCTCCCCACCCCTTTCATTTTGAACTGGTTTAAACCTCTTCATTCTTAGATGTAGAATTCATCTAAGAAGGTCAATAAAACTCCTTTGTTGTTGTTATTGTTGTTTTGTTTTGGTTTTTCGAGACAGGGTTTCTCTGTGTAGCCCTGGCTGTCCTGGAACTCACTCTGTAGACCAGGTTGGCCTTGAACTCAGAAATCCGCCTGCCTCTGCCTCCCAAGGGCTGGGATTAAAGGCCCAGCTTTCAATAAAATTCTTATTGTTAGCTGAAGATGTTTTAGGTATTGATTCTTATAAATTCTTATTGCCCGGCTTTCAATTAAATTCTTATTGTTAGCTGAAGATGTTTTAGGTATTGATCCATATTTCATTTGTTAATGAAGGCCACTCCTCACTGAAGGGATGTGTTCCCTCAGCAAGACCTGGCCTGAGAATCGTACGACATCGCCCTCTAGAGGCTATTTCTGAGCCAGAGCACCAGAGTCTCATTAAGAAGCACCTAGATCATTAGTGGCTCTCAACCTGCGAGTTGAGACCCCTTTGGGAATCAAACGACCCTTTCACATGGGTCGCAGACCATCAGAAAACACAGATATTTACATTACAATTCATAACAGTAGCAAGATTACAGGTATAAAGCAGTAACAAAATTAATTTTATGGTTAGGGGTCATCACAGCATGAGGCACTGTATTAAAGGGTCTCAGCATTGGGAAGGTTGAGAAGCACTGCCCTAGATCCTTCCTATAAAGGGCTGCCCTTGAGGAGAAGGGAGGGAAGGAGGTAAGTAAGGGACAGGCGAGGCCTGAGAAGTCTAACAGGACAGAGAAGCAAAGCAGGGCCCTAGTGCAGCTGTGAGGGGAGGCTTTCATCTGAAGGCTGGAGTCCGCCACTCACTCTGTATCAAAAAGAATGGTGGCTGTGGCTCCAGAGTGAAGGAGGAGGAGAGGCCTCCAGGATGTTAACGCCTCTGGGGGGTTGCAATGTATGGGTGACTGTGGAGGGAGATCTCAGAGGAGCGGCAGGGTCAATATGGGGAGAGGCTGAGAAGGTCAGAGAAGCTCATCATGCCTGCATCTGCAGGGGCTCTGTGTTTATGTTTATTCATACACAGAGAGAGGGGAGAGGGAGGGAGACGGGGAGGGATGGAGAGGGAGGAGGGGGAAGAGAGAGAGGGAGAGGGAGAGACAGAGAGATCTGTAATATCCATTCGTAGTTCTTTTCTAGTAAGCCTCTACGATAGGGGAGCAGGATCAGTGTCACCTTCCTAAGTCACTCCAGCACACAGGGCCTCTCTGGGGACATTGACAGAAAAGGCCTCTCTGCTTACACACATTTCTACAAGTTTCCCTTTTCCCAGTGCGTCCCAGCAGCCTCAGACTCGGGCCCAGAAAGCCTGATGACACACCTGCAGTTTGGCTCTCATCCTCTCTTGCCACCTCCAGTGGTACCCTGCACGGTACACACTAAAGAACCTCAACTGGGCAGTATTGCTGTGACCTCGCTGATAAAAGCATCCATCACAAGCTGCCAACCTGAACAAGTGGACAGGCAGAAGGAACCATACGCTCTCTCGCTCTCCCCTCACCCTCCTGGGTCTGCTCAACAATTTGCATATTTGTTCCTTCCTCACTCTGGAAGCTCCGGGAGGGGGAGGGGGAGGGGGCACATCTATGCGGAGGCCAGAGGTCAGCGATGGGTGCCTTTCTCAATCACTGCCACTTTCTCTCACTGAACCTGGAGCTCAAGGACTCAGCTGGTCTCTACCTCTAGCAAGCTCTGGGGTCTGCTGGTCTCTACCTCTCCAGCACTGAGGTCACAGGCACGCACTGCCGTGTTCATGTTCGGCTCTTTGGATTTTTGTTTATTTCGCGTTCTGGTAGTTTTGTTTTTCTTTGTTTGGGGAGACAGGGTCTCACTATGTAGTCTTGGCCTGGCCTAAAACTCACCATGTAGGCCAGCCGGGACTAGAACTTATAGACGTCTTGCCTCTGCCTCCTGAGTGCTGGGATTAAAGGTGGGCTGGACTTGGTGTGTGTGGATGCCAGAGAGCCACACTGGGACCTCATGCCTGATGGCCAGCATGTTACTGACTGAGCCACCGCCCTCCCTGGCCTTCCTTCTGAAAAACAATCATCTATTAGTTTTATTTCAGACATGAAATTATTGACTTTTAATCTTAAGGATAGGGGAAGGGAGAGAGGGAGGGAGGAGGGAGAGAAGGAGGGAGGGAGAGAGGGAGGGAGGGAGGGAGGGAGGAAGGGAGGAGGGAGGAAGGGAGGGAGAACTTATCTACTGTGCTAATTTCACAATGGAAAGAGATTATATCCTCCTAGATTTGTTTACTTTTCTTCTCACTGAGACAGAACACCAGACCTAACAACATAAAGGGAGGACTTCTTTATAGTGGCTCAGGCTTTCAGAGGGATCAATCAGCCCATGGTCACTTGGCTTCTTGTAGTGTTCTGGGCAGAACATTGCAGCATGGCAGCAGGAACGAGTGGCAGGAGGTGTTATTTTCTTGTGACTGACAGGAAGCAGAGAGTAAGGAAGAGACCGGGGACCAGGTACAACCTTCAGCTGCACAATACCAGTGACCCACTCCTCCCCAAGCTAGACCCTGTCTTCTTAGGTGTCCAGAATATCCCTGCCCTCGTTAAGGTTCCTATTGCTCTGAAGAAACACCATGACCAAAAGCAAGTTGGGAAGAAAAGTGTTTATTTGGCTTGCACTTCCATATTGTAGTCCATCATTGAAGGAAGTTAGGACAGGAACTCAAACAGGGCAGAGACCTGGAGGCAGGAGCTGATGCTGAGGCCATGGAGGGGTGCTGCTTACTGGCTTGCTCCCCATGGTTTGTTCAACCTGCTTTCTCATAGAACCCAGGACCACCAGCCCAGAGGCAGCAACTCCTAGGTCCTCCCCCATCAGTGGCTAGTTACGAAAAAGCCCTATAGGCTTGACTATAGCTGGATCTTATGAAGTCATTTTTTCAACTGAGGCTTCCTCCTCTCTGATAACTCTAGATACAAGCAAGCACAGTCCCCAAGTGTCACCGGCAGCTGAAGACCGAGCAGAGAAGATCAACCTGTGTGGGACCCTTCTTACCCAAGCCACAACAGTCTCCCATAATGGACAGTACATTTTCTTCTTTTTTATTAGATATTTTCTTTATTTACATTTCAAATGTTATCCCCTTTCCTTGTTTCCCTTCCAAAAACCCCCTATCCCATCTCCCCTCCCCCTGCTCACCAACCCACCCACTCCTGCTTCCCTGTCCTGGCATTCCCTTACACTGGGGCATCAAGCCTTCACAGGACAAAGGGCCTCTCCTCTCATTGATGTCTGACAAGGCCATCCTCTGCTGCATATGCATCTAGGGCCATGGGTCTCTCCATGTGTACTCTTTGGTTGGTGGTTTGGTCCCTGGGAGCTCGGGGAATACTGGTTGGTTCATATTGTTGTTCCTCCTATGGAGCTACAAAACCCTTCAGCTCCTTGGGTCCTTTCTCTAGCTCCTCCATTGGGGACCTTGTGCTCAGTCCAATGGTTGGCTGAGAGCATTCTCCTCTGTATTTGTCAGGCACTGGCAGGGCCTCTCAGGAGATAGCTGTATCAGGCTCCTGTCAGCTAGCACTTGTTGGACATTTTCTCATAACAAATACTGACTTTTCCCAAGAAATCTAGGTGGGCAGAATCACATCAATAAATACACTCACAACTTTGTCTTATCTTCTTCTTTTATGGCGCAATACTGAAAACCTTGGCACATCCCCACAACTATCCAACTCTGAGTCACTCTGGTCCCTTTTGTAAAAATGAAGAGAGAAAAAAAAAAGGTTGGTGAGCTGTCAGCGCCTGGCCCTTGCTCCAGCAGACACTGCTGTGCACGTCAGCATCATTCTTGGCACTAGCAAGCCTTGGAGGCTGAAACTCCAACAAGTGGCAGGGACCCAGGGTCACCACTGAGGTCAGCATGAGCCTGAGACCTGCCTGGAGTTCACAGGCTTTGCAGGTCTTGTGGAACTTTCCACTAGATCACACTTTCCTCTCAGCTTCTTCTGATACATTTTTCATGAGAAGGTTTTTCTACAATCTTAAAAAACAAACAAACAAAAAACCCCATCCTTTTCTAAGACAGAATAGTAACAATCAGATTCCTCACCAACCTTACCTCATTCGTCCTATGACCTATGCCGAGGAAAGCAGATTCCTAAGCACCATGCTTTCTGTTTTGTTTTGCTTTTGTTTTGGAGACAAGACCTCCATATGCAAACCAGGCTGGCCCTAAACTCATGATCCTTCTGCTCCAGCATCCCAAGTGTTGAGAGTACAGACATGCATCACCATGCCCCAGTTTGAAAGATTCAAAAGACCCAAGACCCCAAAAGCAGTTGTGTCAAGGACAGTAGCTTCGCTTAGAGGCAGCAGAGCTAGCATTTCAATCCAGGAACCATGGACTCCAAAGTCCGGGTACCCTGAGCTCTCTAGCTAGAGCAATGGTTCTCAACCTGTGGGTCACAACCCCCTCACTGGGCTCACCTAAGACCAGAGGAAAAACAGTGATGTTTATGTTACAATTCATAACAATGTCAGAATTCCAGTTATGGAAATAATTTTATGATCACGGGGACACCCCAACAGCATTAGGAAGATTGAGGACCACTGACCCGGAGGAAACAATTAGACGTCAGAAGTTGTGACATCTCAACTTGCTGAAGGGAAGGAGAGTGGAGGGACAGGCTGGAGGACTGGAATGTCACAGGCTGAGAAGGACAGAGACACTAGCTCACTTAAAAGCAGTGTCAAAGAGTTCGTCTGGCAACCCAACTCCATAAAGCAACATAACATCTATTTATATCAGAAACACAACTATGAAGCAAAGAAAATCGAGGCACGTACTGTAAAGAAGACAAGAGGTCCACCATGGATTGTAAGGTTATAGAGGCGGCAATATTTGAACTAAACCCACAGGGCTGGGCAGGGTTATGGTGTCTTGCAGGGAAGAGTAGATCAGTGCAGAGTCCATACAAGCTAATGAATGTGCCCTGTGGATGGCCAGACTGCCCTGAGTGCTCATTTCTAGGGCTGACTTTAAGTCCTTACTCCAGTGAGCTTTCTGGCTAGGTGACTGTTACTGTGTTCTGTGATAAACAACTCGGGGAAAAAAGGGAGTTTATTTCAGCTCACAGTTGTACACCATCACTGAGGGAAGTCAGAGCAGGAATTCAATGTAGGAACTTGTGGGCAGGAACTGAAAAGAGGGCCATGGAAGAGTGCTGCTTACTGGCTTGCCCTTCACGGCTTATTCAGGCTACTTGCTTATACAACACAGGGACCACCTGCCCAGGGGTGACATCACCATGGGCCCTCCCACACTAAACCTTAATTTATAAAATGCCCCCACAGATTTGCCCACGGGCCAATCTGATAGAGGCAACTTCTCAACTGTCATTCCTTCTTCCTGGATAGTTTGTGTCAACTTGGCAAAAAAATAATAATAATAATTAATCACAACACTCCTGCAATGTGTTCATTCTAACTTGTCATGATTAGGTCCCTTAGGAGTCGGGTTAGAGGAGCGGTTCTCAGTCTGGGGATCGAAACCCCTTTGTGGGTTGAACGACCCTTTCACATGGGTTGCCTAAGGTCGTCGGAAAACACAAGATATCATTATGACTCACAACAGTAGCAAAATTAGTTATGAAGTAGCAATGAAATTAATTTTATGATGGGGGGGTCACAACAACGTAACAGTTCAGAGTTAAGAAGGTTGAGAGCCACTGTGTTAGAAGATGGCTCTTTTGTTTTGTTTTGTTTTGTTTGCATGTGATGTCAGGGTACCACCTGCAGAGGGCGCTCAACACTCGCATGCTCACCTGATACTGGCCAAGGTGGGCCCTAGGTGCAGGAGCAGGAGCCATGTAAAAGGCTGGTACCAGACACTTCTCCCCTTCCTCTCTGCACATCACTTCCGACAGGTTTTTTTCTCTCTGGTCCTCCCCCAGCACTCATGCTCAAGTGCAAAAGCTCTTGGACACAGGTGCTCAGCCTGCACAGGGCACAGACAGACCTTGTCCCTCACTGCCAGAGGTCCCTGAAGGCAGCAACCCAAGAAATCATCCCCCAACTCTGTCCAGGTATCTGGAAGGTAGAGGCAATATCCTAGAGACAAGCATGCTCTGTATTTAGTCTTTTTTTGTAATCCCTAGCAGAGCCTAGATCTGAAATAGTGGGATGGGCCTGGGGTTCTGAAGAGTCACCTCCCTGGAGATCCAGCTAATACCGCTGAAGAAAAGAACATGGCCCCAGGCAAGGTGTGTCCAGGGTGGAAGGAATTCCTTCACAATGCTGAGGCATGGCTGGGCTAACTAAAGGTCTGGATGAAGTCTGCACTCAGGAGAGATAACAAAGACACATGCTCCATGTGTGTACGTCCTAAAAGTGCTCTGTAGGTCCAACACCTAAGTGAATGCATGTACTTTTACAAATTATAGCATATATATGATTTATAATACAGAGAAATTTTATGTAGTTATATATTATATTTTATAATATAGAAAAATATATAATATACACATATATACATATACACATAAATACACACCTATATGTATATACATATATATACATATGCACATGTATACACATACATACATACATGCATACATATATACATATTTATGTGTGTGTATGTATATATATATATATGTATATATATATGAGAGAGAGAGAGAATCTCATGTATCAGTTAGCTGTGTAATCTATGGTGACCTTCAACTCTTGATTCTTTTGTCTCTACCTCCTGAATCCTGGACAGACACCACTATGCCTTATTGTATGCAATGCTCAGTGTCAAACCCAGGGTTTTGTACACACTTAGCAAATACTAACTGAGCTCCATGCCCAGCTCTCATTTTATTATTTTTACTTTCTTACAGTTTAGATTCATTAATTTTATTTTACATGTGATCTGTGGGTTGCATATATATGCATCACAGGCAGGTTTGGTGCCTAAACAGTTCGCAAGAGGACATTGGATGCCCTGGAACTGGAGTTACAGATGGAGGGTTGTAAATCACCATGTGACCACTGGGAATTGAACCCAGCTCCTTTGCAAGAGCAACAAATGCTCTTAACCACGGAGCCCCTCAGCCCAAAATTTGTTTACTTGTCACTAATACATTTACAGCCCGTAGTCACAGGGCATCCTTCCCGGGTTCAATGGTAGTGTTAAGGACAATTGCTGTCTCTGGAGCTCTGGTAACTCTTTATCGTTAGACATTAGAGGCATTGCTTTACAGATGGGGAAACTAAGGCTCTAGCAAGCTAAACTGGCATATGAACCCAGGCCTTCTGGCTCCTGCACTTTGGCCTTCTGGGTCTCATATTTGGCCCATGACTGCTTGCTGTCTTTCAGAGGCTGAGTACCCAGCCAAGATGAATGTCACAGAGCACGTCCCAACTAGGAAGAAAGAGGAAAAAAAAGACTCCCTGAGAGCAGGCAGCTTGGGGTAGGAACACCCTGTACCTCAAGCTTGTCCTGTGCTCAAGCTCACCTCGCAGACAAGTGGGCTCTATCCCTGTCCGCTGTTTATTGAAATCCTACTCCCCTTCTGCTCGGCTCTTAGACCAGCTTCTCACAGACTCCTTTCTGGCCTTGCTCGGCACAGTCACTCCTGAACTGGGTCTCGAGAACTCTGTGGCTGGCAGGCTGCAATCTGCCCACCCACAGTTGGCCTGACCTCCTTTAGGGGCCAGTCTTAGCATCTCCCCCATCCTGCTGGGCTCTGAGCACACTCGGGACGCAGAAATGCCTATGGGCTTGACACAGAGCCCAGAGGCTCTGTGAGTGTCCGTGGCCAACACTGCAGGTGCGCGGTGCCAGCTGAGCAGGTGCCTCCAGGAGTTGCGTCTCTGCCAACTGCCCTTTCCCAGTCCCATGCCGCTGAGCTGCTTTTACTCTTCCCAGAAGCCAGGCAGCCGAGCCTGGGCTCCGAGCCAGGGCAGCTGTAGCTCCTGCTTCTCTTGTCTGTTCAGCAGATCCTCTGAGGCCACCCCCGACGCATCCCTGATCTCACGAGTCCATCTGGGCTTCTGCTCCAGTGTCTGGGCTTGGTCCCAGTTCTTCTGCTTTGCTAAAGCCATGGCCTGGGCACTCCCTTGTCTCCCAAGATTCAATGCCAGGTCCTGATCCAGATCCCGATTAAACCCCCACCAACAGGGAAAGGCATTGGTTTCACTGGGCCTGCTGCTTAGGCACTCCAGGATACCATCATACAAAGGGTCAGATTCTTCCAGAAGACTGAGCTAAAGTCCCAAGGCCCTACAAAGCCCAACCTTAGACTCAACGCACCCCCTTTGCAGGGAACCAGTGGCAGTGTCTCCCCAGCAGCTGCTGGGTGGACTCTATCACCTCACATTGTCTGCCCAGCCCTCCCTCTCCCCATAGCCTCTTTTGCTCAAGGAACAATTAAGAGAATCCAGGCTATGTTGGCATAGGGGACAGACCTGTTACCGATCTGCCCACTGAGCTTCTTCAGTGAATGAGCATTTATCTAGTACAGAAGACAGTGGGGAAAGTGACAGAATAAAAGGAGGTAAAGGGTGGATTTCAAACCCCTTTGTCCCTTTATTATAAAAAGCCACCAAAGATGGGATCTTAGCCTCTGCTTACAATGCTCTAGGCTTTTGATCACACCTTGCACAATCTACACTGACCACATTCCAAACAGAAGCCAGAGGCTGGAAGGTAGCCTAGTCAATAGGTGCTTGCCTTGCAGGCATGAGGACCTGACTTTGAGCCCCCCTGTTAAACCCATGTGAAAAATCCCGGGTGCAGTGGCTGCAAGCTTGTACTCACAGTTGGCGAGGCAGAGACACAGAACAGTGGGCTTTGTTGGTTAGTCAGCCTAGCCTACATGGCAAGTCCCAGACCAAGGAGACACACTGTCTCAAAAAAACAAGGTGGATGGTACCTGAGGAATAACACCTGAGGTTGACCTCTGACCTAACACACACACACACACGCACACGCACACACACACACATGCATGCACACATACACACAGAGAGACAAACAGACAGACACACACACAGAGAGACATAGACACAGACACACACAGAGACATAGACACAAACACAGACGACAGACAGACAGACAGACACACACACACACACACACACACACACAAGCAGAACACAGATATTCAACCAGAGCTTCCTCAGATTAAAGAGCTAATGGGCATGGACTGGAGGGTAGACAGACTTCACCGTACACTAGAGGTCCTGGCTTCCCACCATATATCTTCAGTCCACACTCCCACTCAGTTGCCATGGGCAAGTCCCAGTTTAACAGTCAGCTTCCTCAGATGCCTGCTACCTGGGCTAGACAAGACAACAACATGACAACAAGGCCTGTATCTCAGACCTATAGGCTGTCAGTCATTATGGTGGACACTAATGTATCTGGTGGGCATCCAGCACTGCCCACAAAGGAGGAGTAAGTTTACATCTCAACTGATTCCGATGAGGATCATTTTAAGAGACATTCCTGGACTGAAAGAAGAAAAGCTACTTTAATTCCTGACTAACCACAAAAACAGCTTGTTGACTGTCAGAGCAGCATTCCCAAAGGGAGGTGTCACTCCTGTCCCTAGGGCTAGGCCCATGGAAACACCTCCACAAGCAGAGGTCCTATCAGGAAATGTCTGCTCTCAGACTAAGTGATTTATGGGGTTAGAAGCAGGAGCAGAATCCAGGTCCTCCTCTCTCCTCAGTTCCCCTGACTATATTGCACCCCATCCCTCCAGACCAGCCCCTAATGGACCACCTGTCCTAAGGATACAGATGAGCAAACTGATCATCTTTACCAGGTGCTCTGGGACACCAGCATCCAGGAGGCTTCTTCCTGCAGGTGCAGAATAACAGGTGCTCTATACTCCCAAAGCCTTCCCTACTGCTGGTCTAGCCCCTACATCCGGGATCCCAACCGAGTATCATGGGGGTATCCAGGAGCACCATTTGGATCAGGGGCATAATGTCTGCACTGCACCCAAACCCACTGACCTTTTCAGGAACCAGCGAGGTCTGAATCTAGCCCAGGTCCTATCCTCAATACTCGCTGCCACTTGGGGTCACTTTGGGCTTTGGGGTCTTCATTGAACATAGCTATGTCTAAACAATCTCCCCCTTTCTTGGACTTGGAATGAGATCTGAAATCAGCAGTACAGAAGAGCTGAGAGCTTCGGAGTCCAAGGAACCCAGTGCTGTAAACAACCATGGTAAAGACCAGTCATTTTCATGCCTCTGCCTTTCTCTCTGATGAGGTGGAGACCTGAAAACACTCAGGCTCAAAGCATACACCAAGCATTTTTCCATCCAGGGCAAAAAATAAAATAAAATAACAAAGCAAAAACAAAAACAAAGTCCAGAAGACAACAACCTGTAAACAAACCTCCCTGAGAGTCCTAAGGTGGGCGCTCGCAGGGAACTCAGAGGATAATGTAAAGGCAGGACCCTCCTGAATGGAGCCTCTGGGCACAGACCTCACAGCTGTGGCTCTGAGCAGAAGCTCACAGAGTCCACAGACAGCCACATGCAGCCTTACCCATGACCATGCTGAATCCAGAGAGCTCTTGTCCCGAGGTGCCTCCCACTTGGAGCTGCAGACTGGATCCTGCTTTGCCATGGCTGGTGGACCTGTACTGTCCAGCCACCTCCTCATTCAGTGTCTGGAGAGAAATGACCCTGGGGACACCAGCTCAGAAGCTGGAGGCCGGACCTAGTGACACCGGAGTAGGCAAAGCTGCTTCCCTTCCTGAGCCGGGGCCAAGTCACAAGGCCCCAGCAAAGAGCAGGGTGTTGAATTGCAAATCTCTTCCCACCTGGGGACTGGCTGACAAACACCACAAGGAAGATGCAAAGATACCAGAAAATGCCAGTTTCTGTCCAGTTTGTGCCGGCTACAAGGGAAGGGGCATGAGGCCAGCTGACTCAGCAGGACACTTCAAATCCCGCTATGTTCACTTCTGCCTTCGAGGTCTATCTCAGGAGTAAGAGTAACTTCCAAGGCCGAGAAGTCCTAAGATAGAATCTGGATTCAAGCCCACAGAGGATCCACAGAGGGAATTTGCTCGGAGGAAGTGTTGGCAGAGAGACTATCACTCAAGCCCCTTTCCTGGTTGAGTGCAGGAAATGATGCTTTAAAGTGACAAAAATCCACAGCCCAGGAGATGACTCAGTGTAAAATACCATGACCAAAAGCAAATTGGGGAGGAAAAAGAACCTGGAGACAAGAGCTGATACAGTGCCCATGGAGGATACAGGCTTGATCAGCCTGTGTTTTTATAGAACCCAGGACCACCAACCCAGGGATGACCCCACCCACAATGGGCTGTCCCCTCCCACATCAATCACTAATTAAATAAATGCCCTACAAGCTTGCCTACAACTTGATCTTATGGAGGCATTTTCTTAATTGAGGTTCCCTCCTCTCAGATGACTTCAGCTTGTGTCAAGTTGACATAAACTATCCAGCACATGTGCAAGTATGAGGACGTGAGTTCAAATCCCTAGAGCCCACATAAAGTTGGTACCATGATGGGCATCTATAATCCTGGTGTACCTACAAGAAATAGGAGGTGGGGATGGGAGACTCCCCAGAATATTGTTGGCAAAAGGATATAGGACATCTATATCAACCTTTCTAAGATTCATAAAACATCACAGATGAAGGGAAAGAAAGGATACAAGAGTGAGAGGTAGTGGAGGCCCAGTATAGAATTTGACTTTCAGGTATGACATGGCCATTTCACTCTTGCACCCAAGATAGAAAGAAGCCCAAGTGGTTGGTTTTCCTCTGACTTCTATGCTGTGGCATACATATACCATTTTTCACAAACACACACACACACACACACACACACACACACACCATACACACAAGTAAGAGTAATTCATGCTACCCATCATACTCTGAGTTTTCCACGAAATCTGAGAGAGCTTGCTCTCTGTTATGTACTGCCACAGGCCTGTTGGAGTCAAGAGAGCAGGGTTCAGTAGCAGGGCTGCATTTCCCATGTGGCTATGTGGCACCCTTTGTCACCACTCTGCGACTTAGCTCCACACGTCTTTCAATAACTCTGCTTTTGCAATGGTTTTGTACACCTTGGGAACTCTACTGAGCACGGAGGTCAAATGATCGTGTGTGCTTCGCCAGCACACCTCTAATGTTACACAAAGAAAATAGGAGCTTCAAGACCTGGCCTTGGGTCAAGAAGTGGGAAGTGACAAAGCAGGCCAGGTGACTTAAGGGACAGTCCTTAAGCCAATTCTTGTATTCCCACAAGTCCTGGATTCTGTTGGGCTCAGGTGGCCTGTGGTTTCAAGGAGGGAGGCTGATTCTGGGCAAAGCTGAGGTCAGAGGCACATGAGAGGGAGTGTGACTGTATACAGGGCCTGAGAAAAGGGCCTTGGAAAACTGTCACTGAACATGATGGTGGATGAAGGAAGCCGGAGATGAGCAAGCCTGCAAAGTGTTAGTTTCCCACCAGAAGTCAATCGCAAGATCTATTGCTGAAGACACTATATACTGTGGTCTAAGGACATAGGGAAATCAAGCTGGAATTGAGCTGGGATCTTCTTCACTGCTGTGTGGCCCTCTTAGTGAAGAAAGTATTACAAAGGATTCTGGGAGGAAAATGTCATTGATATGTTGTGCTTAGCTGTGGACTCTGTGCATAGCACTACATTGGTCGTTGTTGTATAGTGGCACAACTGTTAAGGAGGTAACCAACTGCTTTCTGTTAGGCTATGAAGACCACTCCACAGGAAGAAATTCATATCTAGTCTTGTAAGCCTAATCAAAAGCCAGTGACTAGGGAGGCCATAGACTGCTAAACGCCCAGTCCTAAGTAGGACATCTATATCAACCTTTCTAAGATTCATAAAACATCACAGATGAAGGGAAAGAAAGAATACAAGAGTGAGAGGTAGTGGAGGCCCAGTATAGAATTTGACTTTCAGGTATGACATGGCCATTTCACTCTTGCACCCAAGACAGAAAGAGTCAGCAAAGGACAGTGGGTGGCAGAAGCTGCAGCCTGCCTCATCTTCCTCTGTGTGCACCCCCTTCCTCATGTTCCTGCAGCCCCAGAGGCTATGACATTCCCTGACATCTTTAGCTCTGCCCCTTGGTTATGACAGCATGTGATGCTTACAGCACCCCTGAAGGATTACACACACAAAACAAGAGTTTGCAGAGTTGTTCTTAGGTGATAAAACAGAATGTGGCAAAGCAAGACAGGTGACTTCAGAGACAGTGTCCTTAGGCTGGCTGTACAGGGACTGGATCTATAAAGTCAGGTTGGGATTCTGCCCTGGGCCTCTCTGTCCCTACCTACTGAGCTCTGACATTATCCACTCAGCAGGGACACCCTGGGCCTTCCTTACACTGAGAAGGATGGGTGTGCACAGTTCATAGCAGGCACCCACCACTATAACATGGGCTAGTGTCCACATCTGAATGCCCTGATGTGCAAGAGAAAAGGGTGCCAACTCCCCAGGACACTGCCACCAATCTGGGTCACCACTCCCCATACTATTTTTAATTTGCCCTGTTAAGTTATTTTAAGAACCTCATGACTGACAGGTGATAAGATTGTGAGGCGTTGTACCTGTCAGGTTCAGCACTGGCCCACAGTCTGATGATAGGACCAGAACATGTAATATGTGCATCTGCATGCTAGACACATGGCACTGGGAGGAAGGCACAGTAGACTGCATCTTGGTCATTGTTCCCAGAGTTCCAAGCTTAACCCAGGGGTTTTCACACACATGGGCAACACACTAAAAGAGACAGAGTTCATAGTGACACATGTCTCACTGCTGGATCAGACAGCTGGGAGTATGCACTGTGTAGGTATTGTGGGTTTGGTCTAATGCTGCTTGTATTATTCTAATTATGTTCCTCAAAAACCTGTTTGCAGTTCCCACAAGTAAGACACTGAGGGTCCCTGCCCACAGTTGGTTCTGATTGGTAAATAAAGACAGTCAATGACTAGGCAGGGCAGATGGAGGTGGGACTTTTAGGATTCCTGGCTAGGAATAGAAAGCAGAAGGGAGAGATCCACTGTGCCAGAAGGAACCTAGATGACACACCTGAGAGGTGTAGGACATAGTCACCATGTAGGAGTCAGGAGATTGCAGTGCAAGAGGGCTGCACATCTGGGGCCAGGACAGCAGAGATGGAATATAGATTTTAGTAATTAATAACTTAGGAATATTGGAGGGTGGAATAGCCACATGGAGGTTAGGAAGTGGTCCAGCCATTGAGCTGTTTAAGGCATAAATAAATATAAAGGCTGTGTGTGTGTGTGTGTGTGTGTGTGTGTGTGTGTGTGTGTGTGTGTGTGTGTTTTATTTGGGAACCCAAAACATTGGGGCAGGTTGTGAGGAACACTTGCCAATGCCAGGATTGAATTAAGTGTAGCATTAAATGGGTGCAGTTACAATTAGGTATTATGCCAAGAATAGGGAAAGTGACCACCAATGATGCTCAGACCTGGGCTCAGCATTGGGGTGAAACTACAGCCAGAACCATGCAGCTCTTATCCAACTCTGCCCCCTAAAGCTAACAGAATTTAGGGGGACTCACTCTACCTCCAGCAGCCTTTTCTTTCCCATCTGAGAAAACAGAGATTAAAACCAGACCCTCCATGCATGTTCAGTGGCATACAGTGTGCAGGTAACCAAGAGACTGAGGCAGGAGAATCCCAAGTTCAAAGCCCACCTGAGTTGTGCTGAGCTCAAGGCCAGCCCTGGCAATTTAATGAAACCCTCCAAAAAATTCCTTCACGAGGTCATGGGGAGACTTGAGGCCATGCTCAGAAAGGTCTCAGTATAGTCCTGGTTTGTTGTGATCCCTGGAAAACTGTGACAATTCCTGATCTTTATGGCAGCCTTGATATTAATATCAGGGGTACCATTGTGTAGGTGCAGAAACAGAGTGTGTGTGTATGTTTCTTCTTCTTCTGACCTTTGAGGGGAAAGGTTAGTGTTTGGGGCTGACATTGCTGGGGTCGTTCTGAGAGCCACATGCTCTTTTTACACATAACTCCCCACAAACTTTCTTGTGGGGAGGGTTTTTCCAGGTGAAGAGTAAGGGAGTTCACAGGCCTCAATGGGGGCAACTTCAACAGAGTTCTCATATCCAGTCCCCTTATTACACACTCAGAATGTGCCAGGGAGGATCTGTTATGTCTTACATCATAACCAGCACAGCGGCCTCTCAGGATGAGGTCCAGACTTAATTCACTTTTGGCATTATAAACCAGCAAACTGACACACGGTTACACTGTTCAAGGTATGTTTGAGCAAATAGTGATGCATGAATCAGCCAGTGCCCACCATCTTAATGTGTCCCACAGGGGACCGGAGGGAATGGCTTTCATAAGGTAAGTCCAGAAATATTTCATAGGTTATATTTACATAGCCACAATGTGTATCTGGGTTGGTAGAAAGGTCCCTGTAGTAGAAGTGTGGTTAGTTGACAGCTTCGGGATATCAAGCCAGTGTTTTGTTTAACAAAGGCATTTACAGTAAATAAATAATCCTTCAGGATGTGCTTATGTTTGAACTGAGCAAGTTCAATGTATCAGCTACTTTCATTGTTGCTATGACAAACCTGACAAAAGCAACTTCAGAGAAGAGAGGTTTTGGTTTCCGCTCTGCAGTATTGTGCTTCTCTGTATCTGCCTTCATGCCCATCTCTCCAACTCTGGTTTAATTATTCAGTAAAGGCATGGAGTGTGTGCTTGTTCCCTGTCCATTCCCCAGCCTCAGAAGCCTTCCGGTAGAAGAGGAGAATAAATCTTAGTTTCATTGTGGATAGGGATATGAATCCAGAAGAAGATGAAACTAATTGTCACTGGGTTATATAACCTGTGGGGTGGGGAAAACAGAATCAGGAGGTCTGGCTATCAATTTAATTCTGTCCCCAGTAGACTCTAGGCCTCCTCTGGATGGGAAGATGGCTATCTAAAAAGTCTTCTAGCTCCAGAGTTCTCATTTCTTCATGAGCTCACATATGCGCACGGCAAAATGTTCTTAAACAGGCTTAACACACACTCATCCCTCTGCTCTGAGAGTGTCATCCTGGGACAGTGTGATACCAGGAGGGAGCGTGCACTGGCCACCTTCTTGAGGTTATCACTAAGGCACAGTGTTGTACTACTGTGAACAGACCTTGACCAAGGCAACTCTTATAAGGACAACATTTAATTGGGGCTGGCTTACAGGGTCAGAGGTTTAGTACATAATCATCAAGGCAGGAACATGACAGCATCCAGGCAGGCATGGTGCAGGCAGAGCTGAGTTCTACATCTTCATCTGAAGCCTGCTATGAGGAGACTAACTTCCAGACAGCTAGGATGAGGGTCTTATAGCCCACACGCACAGTGACACACCTACTCCAACAAGGCCACACCTCCTAATAGTGCCACTGCTTGGGCCAATCATATACAAACCATCACACAGAAGCAGCCAGGTTAATGAGAGCAATTAGGTTGGCAGAGTTGCTGGAGCCTGGCAAAGCCTTCACTGAGTCTCTTTCTCAGACTGCTCGAAGAAATGACAACAAACAGACGGGGGTGAGGGATGTTGCAAAGTTCAAATTCTGTTCTGTCTGTGTGTCTGTCTGTCTGTACTGTAGCTTAAGCATCTGCCTGTCAATTAACTCATTTGATCCCCAGAGAAATTCTGCAGCGTGGGTAGTATTTTAAAGTTGAAAAACAATGGGGTGGGGACAGAGGGCTTTTAAAAATTTACCAACGAGTCACACGGCTTACCAGTGATGCTATCCAAGTGAACCCCAAAGGATGCCCTCCCCCACTTTTTTCCGCCAACACGTGCTTTTCTGGATGGAGCCGAATAGAAGAGAGATTGAAGATTGATTCTACTCTGGAACTCCCTCCAGGGGCGTGTCCTCCCAGCTTTGGAGGTTCCCAGAAAGGAGGAGGTGCTGCCTCCCCGGGCAGCTAGCCCAGGCTCTGGGCAGTGAGAGGGAGGGAGCTCAGGCCACCACGAGACAGAGATGGAGACCAGCAGCCCGTGGCCCCCGAGGCCCAGCCCCAGCGCAGGGCTGAGCCTGGAGGCGAGGCTGGGCGTGGACACTCGCCTCTGGGCCAAGGTGCTGTTCACCGCGCTCTACTCGCTCATCTTCGCGCTTGGCGCGGCGGGCAATGCGCTGTCCGTGCACGTGGTGCTGAAGGCGCGGACCGGACGCCCCGGGCGCCTGCGCTACCACGTGCTCAGTCTGGCACTGTCAGCTCTGCTGCTACTACTGGTCAGCGTGCCCATGGAGCTCTACAACTTCGTGTGGTCCCACTACCCCTGGGTCTTCGGTGATCTCGGCTGTCGTGGCTATTACTTCGTGCGCGAGCTGTGCGCCTACGCCACGGTGCTGAGCGTGGCCAGCCTGAGCGCAGAGCGCTGCCTGGCCGTGTGCCAGCCGCTGCGCGCCCGCCGCCTACTCACCCCACGCCGCACCCGCCGGCTGCTGTCGCTGGTCTGGGTCGCCTCTCTGGGCCTTGCCCTGCCCATGGCGGTTATCATGGGACAGAAGCACGAAATGGAGAGCGCCGACGGGGAGCCTGAGCCTGCCTCGCGTGTGTGCACGGTGCTGGTGAGCCGCGCCACGCTCCAGGTCTTCATCCAGGTAAGGGAGTGGGAAGTGGGGCACAGTCGAAGGGGAAACCTACGCCCTACAGTTACCCTTTAATACACACACACACACACACACACACACACACACACACACACACACACCAACTTTTTAAAAAGGGACCACAAAAAGAACCTGTGAAAATGCAGATTTCACGACCTATTAGACTCTGCACTTAAGTCACCCCAACTATGTGGCTCTTGAATGGACCTCCCGGAGGTTGAGGGGGCGTCTCTCTGAGCCTGTGTTCTGGGGCTGATGGGGCTTCTGTCCTCACTTCCTGGACCTTCCTTGCCCACTTACACTCACCTGCATCCCCCACCCACTCCCAGCTCTGTCTGGCCTCTCTGGCATTTAGGTCAAGCATTTCTTTGTTCCCTCCCTCTCCGACTCTTCTTAACCCTAGAAATGAGCTGCTTTCACCCCTGTCTGAAAGCCTTTCCTTATCACTCTGCTCCCCAGAGTGATATCTCTTCTGCCCCACCCCCCCACCCCACCCCAGCATGTGACCCCACTCCCAGCACTTTGCAATTCTTTTTTTTTTTTTTGAAAGCAAGTCTCTCATCTTTCCAAGTTGCAGGTTTCCAGTAGTTCTGTAACTCAAGGCTCTCTAAGTTTGTCCTGCCACTGATCAAATAGGCAGTGGTCCTAGGTGTCTCTCTCTCTCTCTCTCTCTCTCTCTCTCTCTCTCTCTCTCTCTCTCTCTCTCTCACACACACACACACACACACACACACACACGCTGGGGTAGTGAAGGAAACTAAAGCAACCCCTCCAGGGTCCTTCGCAGAGATCCAAAGGACCAAAGCAGGATTCACCACCCGTGAACACACAGAGGATCTGGAAAGGTAAACCCATGAAGGTGCAGAAAGGCGCACTGGTCAGTGCATCAGGACATTTGTGGGATTAGGGGGCTGCATAGATGACTGGACCATCATATCTTTCTGCACTGAATTCCTGGCCAGGTGTCGACTGAAGTCTGGAGGCTATTGCTGAGATTTTCAAGTCCTTGTGTGCCAGAACGATGCATTAGACTAAGGGCACACATATGGTGGTAGAACAGAATGGTTTATCAGGAAGAAAACACTTGCACAACTGAAGTGGACAGAAAGCAGGAGGAGCTGTTAGAAGCTCAAGGGCACTGGCCAGGAGAGTAGAGTAGGGCTGACCTTTTATGTGTCATTTACATAGCATCTGCCTTCTCCCACATTTGTAATTCACAGTCTTTTTCTATTGCATGCTTTGTCTCTTATGTGTAGCTGTTGGTGAGGGTCACCAGCCTTTCTCTGCCATTGGTTTCTCTCATATTAATATTGAGACCTCTTTCTCTATACCCTATTCTCCTGCCACAGTACAAGGTTGCAGTGCCTGGCATAAAGCTCCCTCTCCTTCTCTGCACCATCCTGTGTGTATCAGCTAGGTCTGGTGGGCAGGAAGGAAGGAGTCTAGGACCTATTCATCAGTCCTTCACTTACCACCTTACTTTTCACCCAAGAAGAATCAGGAGAAATCATGGGAAGAGCCGATTGTGCCCATGTTTAACCATGTTCTACGGGGCTGCCTTATCCCTTTTTGATCCAAGTTCTCCTTGAATGGGGACAAGGGAACCAAATGTCTAACAATGGTTTGTTTGTAATGGATCTGGTTTAAAAATGAGTTTGGCATTTGAAACATCATGTCCATCTCTAGAAAGAGAGTTCAGTCATTATCTGGGATGGAGGGAGTGAAAGGAAACTGAAGGGTTCTAGTCGGGACTCTGTTGGGAGTGATGGAAACACAGGAAGAAACTTCAAGTTAGAGAAGGATTCAGTACACGGATGGTGAGGAGGACTGGGACCCTGAGTCAGAATTATCCGTTTGCTGGCTCCCTCCCAGGAGGCCCTATTTCTTCTCTGTGTCCCTGCTGAGGTAGAAAGGAGTGCTTGTCTGCTGGTGGGTGTGGCTCACATGCCTGGATTTGCCTGGATGCCAAAAACAAGGCATGGATGTCATGAAAATAACTAAATGTGACCTCATGAAGGTGCCAGGGATACGGCACAGCAGGTCCTCAGTCCGAGTTCTCTTCTCCCTTTCCCCACTTACACTCTGGGGACCTGATCTCTAGCTGTCCTTCCCACTGAAGCACCTAACCTGGGCCACCTGAGGGCATTTCCCCATGGCCCCATGCAGCCTTTCTCCCTTGCCCTTCTCTGCATCCTCTCCTCATGCAATCCTCCCAAAAGAATATGAATAAAACATACAACCTGCAGGAGCTGCCTATGTGGCCTCTAGGACAATCGTTAAAATAATGAGTGGAGAGAAAGTACCCACAAGCCACTCCCTCTGCCGCCTTCGCCCTGGGTATGTCCAGGCAGCCCACTTCACTTGAGACTCACGGTGACCCATCTCTGGCACAGACTCCCCTTTGCCACATGGTTCTGAATACTTCTGTTGCCCTTGCTGGGTAGACTGAGAGGCGTCCCCCAGATCTAACACTTATCGCAGCCTCCTGGCCTGATTCCCGACATCTGAGGCTGTGATAATGGACTATAATTTTTTTTAAAGGATTCACTTAATTTTTAATCACTTGTATATGTCTGGGCATATGGGTATGTCCACATGAGTACAGGTGCCTGCAGAGGACAAAAGAGGACATCAGATTCCTTAGGTCTGGAATTACAGGCTGCTGTGAGCTGCCCAGCATGGTGTTAGGAACAGAACTCTGGTGTTTTACAAGAGCAGTAAGTGCTCTTAATCACTGAACCATCTCTCCAGCCCATAGACTGTTGTTTTTAAATGAAGGTATCTAGCGAGTGGAGCCATTAGAAGACACTGAATATAAAGACTGCAAGGCAGGCTGAGGCACTCAGGGTCCTGTTTCCAGAGCTGAGAAGAAAGTGGGCTGAGGAGGTTGAGCATCCAGTGATGTGCCTGTCTCCTTGGAAAGGATTTGATTCCTGTCCATAGGGAAGTATGGCTTCTCTGTGACCTTGGGCTTGCAGTATAGCATCACAGTTCTGAGACTTTCCTTAGCTTCACCTTCCAGGCCTTTGATCCCCTACTTCTGCTGATGCAGATTCTTAGCACAGGGCCCTTGGTGGCTGTCCCCATAACACTGGGAATTACCTTCACAGGTGAATGTGCTGGTGTCCTTCGTTCTCCCCTTGGCACTCACTGCTTTCCTGAATGGGATCACTGTCAACCACCTGATGGCGCTCTACTCCCAGGTACCATCAGCTTCTGTCCAAGTCAACTCCATCCCCAGCCGCCTGGAGCTCCTGAGTGAGGAAGGCCTCCTGGGCTTCATCACATGGAGAAAGACCCTCTCCCTGGGGGCCCAAGCCAGCCTGGTGAGACACAAGGATGCCAGCCAGATCCGCAGCCTCCAGCACAGCGCCCAGGTTCTCAGTTAAGTCCTCTACCACAATACCCTGAGAGAGAGGAGCCCAGGTAGCAAGGATTCAGTCCATAGTCCCAGGATAGATGTCATTGGCAAGCTAGTGCTCCTTTCTAGGCCTCCTTCTTCCTGTACCTCAAAAACACAATGGGATAGTTAAAAGAAAGAACTGGAATTTTATGCATGAAATTACAGATCCACTCAGGGAGTAGCATACCCACACAGGAGGGTCTTGGCTCTGTTTCAGAAAGTTGGACTGTGTGGGAAAGCCAAAAGTAGTTCCAATGAAGGACTGCAGTCTGACTATTGTGGACTCTCAGACTGGCTGGGTCCCCAAATCCCAGTTTCCTCTAGCACTCACTCTCCTGCTCACAGCTCTCCTCTGTTTACTTGTTTGTCTTTGTAAGGATCCAGAACAATCTGGCCTTGTAAGAGGTACTTTTTAAAGGGACAGGAAAACAAGTCTCTCCAAGTGCCCATCATGCCCCAGTTGAAATCTGGGCACTAGCTGAAATCTGAGAGGATCCAATGAGACATATCTGTGTTCTCTGCAACATCACCATCTTGTGGGAAAAAGATGTAAGTGCTAAGTGCCCTGGAAGTAATGAGTCACACAAGATCAGCCCAGGAAGGTGTCTGGCTTCACTCTGTAGTTGCTGGGCAGAAGGTCCAAGAGTCAATGTCTGGAGGATCTGTTGCCTTCGTAGCTCTTTAGCATATGGGCCAAATGTACTCCAAACTTCAAGGTGTATGGCAGTGATCCAAGACACTCTAAGAGCCAGAGGGCAGGGCCCAGCCATGAGATTCCAACCCAGGTCTTGAGTGGGTTGATGAATCTGCACTTCTACCAGAATACCAGTTAGTGCTGTTGCTGCAGAGACCACACTGGGTAATATGTGGATGGTTGCTCACGGTAGGAGAGAGAAGGTTGTCAGAGTCCAGAGGGAAGGAAACAGAAGTTTCATACGGTGGCAACTGTGAGGTCAAGGAAGAAACAGAGTGGACAGTCACTGAGGAAGAACCCATTAAAAGGCAAGATGTGGAAGGAGAGAAAGCTAAGAAGATTCTAGCTTGAGCTCTGACGATGGTACTACCATCCATGCAGAAGGAAAAGGAAGAGTTCAGGGAGAGGCTCTGCAGTGCCCAAAAGGCATTTATATGATGCTGCCCATGCAGTCAGCCAGGTGGGAATATCTAGTCCTGAGTGGAGAGTGCATTCCAGCAGCCAATGGAAAATTCTGGAAGCCTGTTGTGTCCAAGGACATGGAAAGTTCATATCCAATAACTTTAAAATTCTCTTCCCATCCTTTGGCTCCAGGAAGATGCCACAGGAATTGCTGTTGTCCCCTTGGGCATGCTTTTCCCTCAACAGTGATGTAACTGAGAACATGTTTGCTTTCTGTCTGCTATGCCCTCTCTCTCTCTCTCTCTCTCTCTCTCTCTCTCTCTCTCTCTCTCTCTCTCTCTCTCTCTCTCTCTCTCTCTTTCTCTCTCTCTCTCTCTCTCTCTCTCTCTTTCTCACTGTCCTCCAGGAGCCATCGTGGCTGTGTATGTCATCTGCTGGCTGCCGTACCATGCCCGCAGGCTCATGTACTGCTACATCCCCGATGATGGATGGACTGAGTAAGTATGCTGTGGCTCTCTGGCCACTAAGAAGAGACTGTTGGGTGGGGCTGGAGCCAGACAATGGACCCTCAGCTGCCAAGTTTTCTGAATCTTTGGCCTATAGTCTATCCGGTCCTGCTCAGGCTCTACTTTCAAAATCTTCCAGCTGGAGGTTGGGGACAAGGGATTGTGGGTTTTCTTGTTTGTTTTGAGACCAAGTCTTGCTATAGTACCTCACCTGGCCTACCACTTTCTCTGTGGCTAAGCATGGCATTCCTCCTGCCTCAGTCTTCCAAGAACTGGGATAACAGCATGTGTCATGCCTGGCAAGATCATGGCATTCTCTAAAAATCTTCCTGACATGGTAAGGCCGTGGTTATGACAGGCCTCATGGAGAGAGGTCAGGGCTGTGAACATCTTGACACCAGTACAGACCGAAGTCTGCATCCCAGACAGGGTGGTGACAGCCATGTTATTAAAGACTCAACATAGTTCCATCAGCTGATAAAGGCCACGTGGCGATCAATGGACGCTCTTTTATTACGGTTAGAGAAGAGAAAATTCATGGGCTGGAAATACAGCTCAATTGATAGAGATTTTGCCTAGTATGAACAAAGCCTTATATTTGATCCCCAGCATCACATAAGCTGAGTATGGTGGTGCACATCTGTATTCCCAGCCTTTGTGAAGTGCATGCAGGAGTATCAGAAGTTCAAGACTAACCTTGACTACATAACAAATTGAAGGCTAGCCTGAGCTACATGAGAGTCTTTTGGAAATCACTATGCCTGTGGTCATAAATGGAAGCCAAACACCCAACAGAGTAGAGATCCCATAATAACTTAGCTGTGTCCACAGATACCTCCTCCTCAGGAGCAACCAGCACCCCTCACACACATGTGCACACAGAAGCATATACCAAGCCCTTAAAACCGCAAAGAATCTGCCACACAGAGCATGATGACTGGAGGGGGGGGAACAGCTTCCCTTCTTAGTGAAGCCACACCTCCTCAGCCATACCACAGACCTCCCCGCATCTCACTGACCTAGGCAGACAGCCTCTGTTATCAGGCTGTCATTTGCTTTAGAGACGATCAGTCATCAAAGCCAAGAAGTCACAGAGGCTGGATGGAATGCATCAGGGAAGGACAGCAATAGACATGGCTTCCATTTCCACTGTGCCCTGTCAACACAAAGAACTTCCTTGCTCACCTGGCACTTCGAATGGGGACTTGAGGGCACTGTGAGAGGTGACAGCCTCTAACCAGACCTCTGGGTTTGCCTTCCAGTGAGCTCTATGATTTCTATCACTATTTCTACATGGTGACCAACATGCTCTTCTATGTCAGCTCGGCAGTGACCCCAGTCCTCTACAACGCTGTGTCTTCCTCCTTCAGAAAACTCTTCCTGGAATCCCTCAGCTCCCTGTGTGGTGAACAGCACTCCGTGGTGCCCTTACCCCATGAAGCCCCAGAGTCAACCACTAGTACGTACAGTTTCCGGCTTTGGGGATCCCCAAGAAACCCCAGCCTTGGAGAAATACAAGTAGGAAGAGAACAAAGAGTGGCTGCTTGGGACACGCCCATCAGATAAGCCACGCCATCACTAACAGTCCAAGCGGACCACCTCACCCAGCCCAGTCATTGACCAGTGAGTGCATACTGCAGGCAAGCCACATAACACCTCCTGCCTCAGCCAGCTTCCCCCCTGTGCAACTAAGTTGAAGAATAGGACCCATTGCCTAGTGATGAAGGTGCCCAGTGCCAGGCCTGGTACATGGCCAGTACTCAATAAATTTTAGCTGGTGCTATTTTTGTGCTCTCTCTCTCTCTCTCTCTCTCTCTCTCTCTCTCTCTCTCTCTCTCTCTCTCTCTCTCTCTCTCTCTCTCTCTCGTGTGTGTGTGTGTCTTGTGTGGTCTCATGTGTATGCAAATACATGGGTGTGTCCAGGTGCCTGTGTATGTGGAGGCCAAAAGTTAATCATCCTCCTTGCTTTTGAGACACAGTCTCTCACTGGTTCTGAGCTCAACAAACATGCTAGGCTAGCGGGTCAGAGAATTCCAAGGGTTCTGTCACCATCTCCCTAGCACTAGGATTATAAGTGCATGCCACCACACCCAGCTTTAAAAAAAAATAACAACAAAGCCCCCATGAATAATGGTAGTCAAGCTTGGGTCTTCTTGCTTGATGATAAGGACTTTGCTGATAGTCATCACCTTGGGCCTGCTACAGCTCCTGCCTTAGTAGTACTGTAGGTGTGAGTTCTCTGGACATCTGCTATAGTCCTATGTTGCTCTGTGCTCATAGAGTTCAGAAACAAATGTCCTATAAGTTTTCACAAATGACAACCAAATGGCACACGGTTGCTGGCTGGGTGGCAGCATCGTGGGATCTGCAGTGAAGCTCCATCTACAGTCCCTTCTAGTTGGGGACAACTGCTTGCAGACAGACATTCTACAGGCTTTGGAAAGCTATGGTATCCCCAGCTTCCTGCCAGCCTCCTATGTGATGTTTATCTGTGGCAGCCAGGAGAGCTGGCATTCCAAATGGCTTTGTGGCTGAGGGAAACAGCTTTGTGCTGTGCTGGCCCCCAAACACATAGGCCCAGGTGTACTTGAGCAGCACCATCCTGGACAAAAGGAGAGTCCAGGCCTGGTGTGTATTGGCCAGGTTTAAGTCCCTTGGACTGCCACCTAGCACCAGGCCTCCACTGCACACTGTGGACCTGCTGTAAAGCCAAGAGAGAAATGGTGATTCTTCCTGGATGTGGACTACTCTGTAAGGGAGGCAGATAGACTTTGGACTATGAGGGGTAGGAAGAGTGGGGGTTCCATCTGATAGCCTGTCTCCTCCCTCAAGTCCATCCAGCTCAGCACCCACTATTACCCTCTATCTACCAGACATCTTTATTATTACACTAATTTATATACACATACACTACATACATGACATATATACATATGCGTCACATGTCTCATACATGCACATCACACATCTCATGCCTTTCACACACTACATGTTTTATGCAGGCATCACATAGGCATCATTCAACACTGCACACTCATTTCACATATACATGTACCACACAATCTATATACATATCAATACCTTATCATACATTACATGCATGCACCAAACTCCCAATAGTTATTCCATAACTATCACACATCACAGATAAATATCACGTCCATACATTCACACACACACACACACGGGCTAGTAACTGCCTGAGCAAACCAAATGGCATGGACAAGGGACAATGGCAAGCACACAAGCCAGGGGGCAGGCTGCCCTGACACACAGCCTGGCTCACTATGCTGAGGTTTTTACATACTTGGAGGCTACTGGTCTCCAGCCCCAGAATCCTTGAAGAGCCAGCCAGAGACACTGAACATAGTTTATTCTTGAGGCCACTCCTCCATCTGCCTCTTCCCACCTAAGAAGGTGGACTAGAAGAATTGTTTCCCAGTTGGGTTTGTCCACAGATGGAAAAGACATCCCCAACATCCCCTCACATAACATTTCCCCTACATGCTCCTAAATTCTCATGCTAGCCTGTGCCCTGTCTAACTCCTGCAGCCTCTAATATGCTCAGCGGCTCTGGCAGATGTTACAGCCTTGTTCTCCCACACCCGTGGCCAAGGCTGGGATCCTGAGCCTACTTGTGCCCCAGCAATGGGTCACAGAGTCCTATGGGTTAGAGTGACTCACAGTGTAAGGGAAACATGTCCCACCAGCCTGAGTGTCCAGAAGACCCTGGCTCAGGGTAGATATTAAGCAGTAATGCTTACCTGGAGTGGCTGTGTGTGGCTGCCAAGACCATGTAACACAAATAACATGGCTGTAAAGAACCCCAAGTGAGTCTCAGACTCGCAGAGGCTGCAGATCTGAAAGCCAGGCCTCCTGGTATCCTAGTTAACTTCAGCTGTCAACTTAAAACAGCCCTGAGTTACCTGCAGGCATCTCAGATACCTTGGATCAGATCAGCCTATTGGCATATCTGTGGGACATACTTTTATTGTTAATTGATGTAGCAGGGCTCAGCCCACCGTGGGTGATACCATTCCTAGGCAGGGGGTGGGGCTGGGATGTATAAGAAAGGTATCTAAACAGAAGCTTGGGAGAAAGCCAATAAACAACATTTCTCCTCTCCTGCCTTTTGTTCCCACCCTGACTTTGCTCAGACATGGGCTGTGAACTAGAAGTATAAGCCAAAGAAACCCTTTCTTCTCCAAGTTGCTTTAGATTAATATTTTACCACAGCAACAGAAAAGCTAGACCAGCCCCGCTCTGCCTGCAGGGTAGGATGCTTCCTTGCTCCTTCAGTTTGTAGCAGATAATCCTTGTTGTTCTGGGCTGGGAGACGTAGCACTCTGGTCTGTACCTCCTTTTCCCATGATCTGGGCATGTTTGTGACTCCTCAGAGGACAGGTCACTTAGGGCTATCTTTTCACTACTGCAGTGGTCCTAAATCTTCCTAATGCTGTGACCCTTTAATACAGTTCCTTGTGTTGTGGTGACCCCCCCAACCATAAAATCATTTTCATTGCTACTTCATAACTGTAGTTTTGCTTCTGTAACAAATCGTAATGTAAAGAATCGGTTTTCCGATAGACTTAGGCAACCCCTGTGAAAGGGTTACCACCCAAAGGGGTCAGGACCTACAGGCTGAGAAACACTGCTCTACTGTAATCTTAGTCAATTACATAGTAATGGTTCATTCCCAAATGAGGCCAGAATTCTGAGGCACTAAGGGTTAGGTGGGACGAGTATGTCATTAGGGGGTACACTACCTCTTTTAAAGATCATGAAAAACCCCACCTTGGAGGGCAGGAGTGCAACCCTGGAAAGGAGCTTCAGTTGAACAGGAACAGGCGCAAGCATGGCCCCAGGTCTCCGGGGAGAGTACAAGAGCTTGCCAACATTTAATGAAGAAAGAGGGAAAGAAACTGGGGCAGTATATTCAGCGATTGACAAATGCAGTCATAGAATTCTTGTTTCTTCTCTGGGCATGAAGGGTTTTTAAAAATCTGCACTGGCCTTTCCTATGGTTTTGTTCATTAAGATGCTAATCTTTTCTGAGCTGGGACATCTGCCCAGGCAAACAGATTGAAAAAAAGAAATGAGCTCAGTTGAGGCAGCCTTGACTCATGATCTTCCTTCAGATAAATGCTGTCTGTGGAAGCCGAAGCCAGCTCTCATGGTTTCGGCCCAAATCTCTGAATGTAAAGAGATTTACACACCTCAGTGCTGACATCACCAGACACTTAGCAGAAGATGCAAAATCTAGTGGGTTGGGCATAGACTGTTTGGTATAGACTCATATCCAACATGAAGCCCCGCAAGTGGGCTTCCAGTGAAAAAATAAGGGACCAATATGTTTATCCAATACAGAGCTAGAGAAAGCAGTAGTGTCTTCTAAAATGACATGGCATCTGCAGAAGTTAACATTTGTAATGCTAACAGGAGCTATTGTACTTAAAGGTAAAGGGTCTGGGTCTACTTTTTTTCTCACATAACATCAGGGTAATCTTCCACAGATCACTTAGCCTCTTTGCTTTGTCAGGATGGCCCCAATAATACCTACTACAGAGCATTGTTGCATTAATAGAATGTCATAATGGGTGTTAGTCACCTAGTGAGTGCCTGGCACACAGCAAAAGCTCAGTAGTATTTGCTACTTCTTGGGGTTTGCTTTGTGGATAACAAACGTTCTGGGGAGTTGAGAATCTGGCCAAAAGGCAGAGATATGAGCCCAAAGATCCTGGCTTCCATCATCTCTCCCTCTCCACCCCAATATGGTGCCATGAGAACTCCAACTTACCTAATGTCATACATGCTAAGTCTCCGGCATGTCTCACCTTTCCTTGTAACAGTCCTTACATTGCTGAGAGCATTTGGGTAGTCTCTTTTTAGGAGCCACACATACCAGAAAGGCATTTTTTGAGCCCAGATAATGAGGGACAGAGAAGGCATCTCTAAAGTCAGGAGTTAGAGGACACTGTGTCATCATGCATGGTCATGCCACTTAGCCAGGAAAGTCCATCAAGCACATACTTGGAGCTCCAGCCCTTTGGAGACCCAGGGTGAGTTGTACTCTGGCGACAGTGAGTTCCACGGCTGAGGTGGAGCATTACACTTGGGTTTAAAGGATATTCTAATTGGTTAGATTTAAATCTGAGGCCTCCAGGACTGTGAGTAACTGACTTAGGAGCATTAGGTGTCTCTACAAGCTGACTATCCTGGCCAAGATTCTTAGGGATCTTGGAATGCTCCCTACATGGAGAAATTGGGTATTTAACAGTTGGTTGTACTGGCGTTGCCAGAGACACTGGAGTGTGGCTTTTGTGCAAACTGGCATGCGGCTAAGAGTCTATGACACTGCCTCTCATATCAGAATATCCATAGAGTAGGAAGAACTCAAGACATCAGGAAAAAAAAAAACATGGGGTGGAAACTAAAAATCTTAGAACTTCCCTGATTATACAGCTACTAAAAATTTTAACTAATATTTGACACATGCTCTTTTACCAAAATAGCAAACTAAGCATGCACAGAACAAGAGGAGAGCCTCAGTTGATAGACTGCCAAGAGTGCATGGAGCCTTGGGTTCGATCCCCAGCACCACATAAATCAGACATAATGGCACATGCCTATAATCTCAACCCACAGAGGCAGAAGAAAGAGGGTTACTGTAAGTTCATACCCAGCTACGGCTACAGAGTAAGTTGGGAGCTACTTGTTTTTTCTGGTGTTAAACTGCACATGCTTCAAATGTAAACCAAATGCTGTAAATCAATTATTTCTACAGATTCTGGCTCACCCAGGACACCTTATAGTGGCCTGGCATGTAAGCTTCTGTTTGTCCCCAAACAGAGACAAGACTAGAAGGGAACAGAGACCAAGAGAGCTGTTCTTATCAGGGTCAAGAACTCTGAGGGACTAGACCAGATTTATTCCAAGTGAAAATGAAGAGCTGAAGGCCTCTGTGGACATGAATCAGGGGTCAACCCAGATCCAGCCACCCTTTGTGAAGGTGTAAGAAAATCTAGGTGTGACATATATTAACTGTTTGTAATCAGAAATGGTGAGGAAACGCAAACCTACTGTAAGAACAGCAGGCATGTCTCTGCCAGGAGAGCAGGATCTGGGAACCTCTGAAGACAGACTTTAAAGGTTACAAATACATTCTCAAGTGAGAATTATGGGGAATAATGAAGACAGTCAACTCCGTAAGATTGGGACAGCCATGGGACTAGACGGAGAGCTCAAGACAGAACACTTATATAGCATGTGTGAACCGTGGGCTGGATGTCGGGCACTGTAAGATCCAAAGAGCATAACAACGTGATGACTAGAGCAACAGGTCTAGACGTGTCTAAGAAGAGCAGCCCTGCTATGCCAATGAGAATTCTTCAAACACTGTTGGCTGAGTTTCCAGAGCTGTAGACATACAGGAAGTGGCCGTGTTCTGAGGAAGCACCCCGATGAGTGGTTGGAAGATGGGCAAAGGAAAAAGCAGCATGAAGTCACCAGAGAGAACCAGACAGACGTGGATAAATCAAGTCCTGGCTGGGGTACAAAACTGAGCTATATAGTGACTCCTTGTGTGGCTTATTCCATGCAGGGAGAGAAGTTAACATTTGCACTTAGAACAGGGTGGAGGTTCGAAGCCAGCCTGGTCTACAGAGTGAGTTCCAGGACAGCCAGGGAAACCCTGTCTCAAAAAAAAAAAAAAAAAAGAACAGGGTGGAGGAAGTGTTATATAAATGATAAGTAGTAAGTATGTGTTTCCTTAAATATGTGAAGATGTACACATTTTATTTGCCTGGAATATAAAATTGGCAGACCTCAAACACAGAGGCATGTGTGCAGGCGGGATTTTAGACTGGATTAGCTGAGGTGAGACTATCCACCCTAAATGTAAATGACACCATTCTACCTGCTGGAGTTCCATAGAGAATGAATGACGAGCACTGACCTGCGTTCATCTCTCCATTTCCTGACTGGATACAATGTGACCAGCCACCTCAAGCATCTGCCGCCATGCCTTCCCCCACCATGACAGTCTATACTCTCACACTGAGTGGAAAGAAACCCTTCCTTCCTTAAGTGCCTTCTGTCAGGTATTTTTCATAGCAACAAGTAAAGTAGGCAATACTCGAAGTTTCTCAGCATCAGGGGGAGTTGCTTGAGACAGGAGCTAGCAACCAGCATTGAATCTGTGAGGCCGCAGAACCTGTGATCCAACAATTAGATTATGTCCAAAAAACAAGTGAACTCTGAAATCTCAGGAGCTTGACCAGGGGTCAGTGGGGTGGAGTAGGGTAGAGGGTGTCATGGGTTCTTGTCATAGAGCACCATTAAGAGGAGCAAGATGCTGTTTATGGTCCTAGCCCCTTACATTTCTTGGGCGTCCCTCCTAAGTACATAGCCACATTCTGGGTCAATGCACGGGTTTCAGCACTGTCAAAAAGAGATCACTAGATTTGCAGTGAGCAGTCTTAAAAACAAGAGCAAGCTTTTCACGAAGTTTTTCATCTCCCAAGAGATCTCCCATGTTAATCACAGACGTAAGGGGCAAGCCCTGTGTGTTAGAGATTCTCAACTTCCGGTTTCCTCTCCCCGATGGGAATATCATTAATAGCACACTTCTAGCTTCTCTCCACCTCCTCATTTACCACTCCCCACAAGCAGAGTACTAACCTAGTTCATGGTATTTGGAGGGGTAGGAAATGGTACGCATAGCTTAGCATTTTGTACTTTTTCTACTGCTGGGTCTCAAACTCAAGGTAAAGAGATGCCTATTAACATATTAAATCGGACCGACGGCCAAGTTCTCCTTGCATCTGTCTCTCAGACAATGTTATAGGGCCCTCTTCGCCCGGCATACCCTGCCTCCTACTCTGAACTCTCTAGCCCAGGGGCTGGGCTGCCCTTCCCTACATAATCCAGCCATTTTGGCTACACCAGGTCTCTTGGTCTGGGCCACCTCTTGGTCAGTGGCTTCTCTCTTGTTCTCCCTCCGCCCTCTCTCCACTCACGATTTGGTTTAGTCTACCGGCCTATTTCGGCTGGACTCTTCCCTCTGCCTGCTTTCTCCCTTGTATCTACAATGGAAATCTCCTCCTCCCTTTAGGAGTGGCCACGCCCCCTCCGAGTCCTCTGAGCTTCGGGTGTGGCCCCGCCCCTTTCCTTTCACTTTTTCTTTCATCTGCTCCAGGAGCCCATGTGCTCAGTCATACTGAGAGGGAAAACCAGTTTTCTCCAGGGGTGTCACCGCATATCAGCAGGCATTTTGTACTTCTGACAATTCCTGCCTTCGCTGACTTGTAGCGGTGTCCCCGTGCCTGCAAAGCACTGCGCTCATCACCTCAGGTAACTGCCCACGGAGGCATTCAATTTTCCTCCTCTGACCTGTAGTTGAGCTTTATGTTTTGGATACATTATCACCTCACTTCTTTCAGATTTTTTAAAAATTGTATTTATGTATGTATGTATTTATTTATTTACTTATTCATTCATTTACATCCCGACCCCTCACCCCATCCCTCCATCCCTCCCTGTCAGTCCCTACCTTACCTGCTTCAGGAGATGTGGTTCCCTGTTTCCATCTCCACACAGCTTTCCTCTTCCTCTCACTATACAGCATTTCCTGACTCTTTCTCAGGAAATGCTTTCTTTATTGTGTTGATTTCTGCAGTTCCTGTTTCCTTATCTTGTTCAGCTGCCTTACCTGCATGCTTCAAATGATCGTGGAGGCTATACATGCCCTCTTTATCCTAGTTCAGTGCTTCTCAACCTTACCAACAATGCAACCCTTTAACACAGTTCTTCACGCTGTGGTGACCCCCCAACCATAAAATAATTTTGTTTCTATCTCATAACTGTAATATTGCTACTGTTATGAATCAAAATGTAAGTATCTGATATGCAGGATCGCTGAGGGGTCACGACCCACAGGTTGATAACCACTGCTCTAAATTGCTTTGTGTTTGCAAAAGCAAGGTAACTCATACAGCCGACCCTCGCCTTCCACCTTGAGACTGGGTCTTTATTGCTCTCAACTACACTGCCATGAGATGTTAAGCAGGCAGCTTGGAAATCACTGGCCAAACTCTGTATCCTCAAGACAATACAATCCATACCCACCACACCAACAAGGAGTGCACTATACGTTTTATTTATAAGACTGGAACATAAGAGTGTCCATTTAAATTAACTAATAAAACAGAGAGAACGGCATAGGAGCCGCTATTTACAGAAGACAAACCGAACTAGAGGAGATCAGTTTTTGTTACAAAACAGCATCGTAACAGTCACAAATGATTGTTTTATAAACATTGATGTAAATATTATTTTTCCTTGGGGAAAAAGGTTGGCAGTAAATCTTTGGCATCAACTTGGGCAGGTTTCTCCTTGAACTGTTACCACACACAGTGCTGAGCCATGTCTAAGTGTGCACAGGGGACTGTGTCCTGATTAACATTCAGCAATCTCAGTGTTTCTCTAAGCTCCTGATGCCCTGCGGTCCGGGATGGAACTGGACTGTGGGGTGCAGAAGACAGTGGTTTGAATTGTGTTTCTGCTTCTTTCCCATAGTCTGTACTCTCTGCGTTCTAATCTGTTCATCTTTCAAACGAGAAGAGTCATTCAAGGATTCACACAAACCAGACACCAGCAGGCCGACAGGTAGCATGCTAGGGTGTTGATTTAAATACCATCATGGTAACTAACACACGCCTGCTTGTTTCTCTCTGGTTCCACATTTTCTGGGAAGCCTAAACTATCCCTAAATGAACTAAGATGAATAAGAAAACACAGGTTGGTCTCACTAAAAAGTGAACTTCAATAAATTATAAATCTGGTTTATTGTTTTTTTTTTAAGATTGTGTGTGTGTGTGTGCATGCGTGCGTGCATGTGTGCATGGATGTGTGTGAGCGCGTGTGCCTGAGCATACACAGAGGACAGAATAAAGCATCAAATCTCTCTGGGCTGGAATTATAGGCTTTTGCAGAATATGTGGCTTTTTATGTGAGTGGTGGGATCCAAATTCTAGTCCTCAGGATTAAACAGTGCACACTTACAGTCCCCAGGATTACTACAGCCTCCAGGATTGAACTGTACACACTTACAGTCCCTAGGATTGAACTGCACACACTTACTACAGTCCCCAGGATTGAACAGCAAACATTTACAGTCCTCAGGATTGAATGCACACACAGTCCCCAGGATTGAATGCACACACTTACAGTCCTCAGAATTGAACTGCACACACTACAGTCCTCAGGATTGAACTGCACACACTTACAGTCCACAGGATTGAACTGCACACACTTACACAGCTGAACCATTGCTCTAGCCCTCTTCATTGTCCCCTGTATCACTTTGGTTTTTCTTATTTTTTTTAATCATGTAAGCATTATCATTGGTCCTCTTTCCTTTGGAAGGCAAGTCTTCAGTCCACAGCTATAACCCTAATTTCTTCCCCAAAGCCCTTTTGGTTTATAAGAAAACTTCTTTTCCATCTTGCCCTTTATAAGAGGTAGGGTATTTACCCCATACTAGTTTAATAGAGTCACACTGTTTCTAAGGTAAAGCAATTCATTTTATCATATTAAATTTGATGCCTTTGGGCTAGCTCCTGCAAAGAAAACTTGTAGGTGATTAAATAATTCTTATTAAAATGATCTACTCTTTTGTTTTCTTGTCTCTGGCTTTTACAGTTAAAATGTTCCTTTGGAATATTGCTCTGTAGAGAATCGTAGGAAACCTACTTCATGAAATCATAGTCACAGGCACAGTGACATGATAACCCAAGGTTCTCTAGAGCAAGTCAAGTTTGTCCATGGAAGCATATGTACGACAGCAGACTTAGCAAGACTTCATTCTGCAATATAAAAGACTTCAAGATAGCTCAGGGCATGAGGTCCAGCCCAGAACATAGTAGTCTTTGGTCTTCAGTCCTGCCAATCAAGGACTCACACCTGTGGCTCTAAGTCATTATCTGCCACAGAACCTTATGACATGCATCTCAAGAGACTGAGCATGACCATCTCTGGGTGTGCTGGAGTTCTTATACCCCTTGGTCTGGGACCTTCACTAGCCTCAGGAGCTCTGCCAGGGTCCGTCTCTCAGATGTGCCGTGCAGTGAGAAAAAAGAGCGGCCTGTCTTCCTTGGCATTGGCTGTCTGGAACTCATCCCGCAGCCGGAACTGCCACTCATCTTCTAGCTCCAGGCGGACCACCGTCTGGCGAAGTGAGTTCCGGTCTTGGCAGATCACACACAAGGTGGCTCCTTGAGAGGGCATCAGGGGAGGCAAGGAGAGAAAGGGGTGAGTTCTCCCAGGAGAGCCACCCAGGGACCCTACTCACAATAACCAAAGAGTTGGATGGGAATGCCCAGTGGCCTCTGTTCCTTTCTGAGCAACTTAAAATATCAGCAACGTGGATGGTAGGTAGGTTTACTAGGAAGACAGGATGGGAGCAGAAAAGGAGAATGGAGCAGATGGAAAGAAGGGGAGGAGAGATGGGGGCTTGATCCCAAATCAAGCACTCTCAGCTCCAGCCTTGGGCTCTCATGCTACTGTCTATCTCAGTTCAACCCTGTTTCCCACCTTTGACACATGCCCAGCCACAGGAATTCTCTATCTGCATAGCTCCCGGCCTGCAGCGATACATCCATCTGTCAGGCTCTGTTCAGCCTCTTCCTCCCTCCTTACATGTGTTCAATCATCCTTTTAGGCCTGGCAGGAGGATCCAACCTTTTTACACGGAGACATCACATTGCTGACACTTACAAAGTTCTGAATAAAAAAGGTTTTTTGGTTTTGTTTTGTTTTGTTTTGTTTTAAGTCCAAAACTCCCTACCTCAACATTTTAAATAAGTTTACCATTTGGGGGGTGGAGCACATCCTTAGATAACCTAGGTTCATAGCCTGGCCCCCAGGTCACAAGCTGGACAAGTCGTTAGAGGACTGTTTCTGAGAGCAAAGCCTTGACACCCTACTCTTGCTAATTCAATGAATGAGGACAAGAAAAGCAGATAAAGTACATGGAAGGCCAGCAAGGAAATGGACTGGGCCCGAGTCACAGGGTGACAAGCACTTGTTTACAAGCCATTTCCAGTGTCAACCACTAATAAGAAAAGGAGAAAGACTGGAGAAGAAGTGAAGGAGGTCACATGGCCCTCTGCACCTTGAAGAAACCTCTGAGGGGCCCCAGACACCAACACAAAGGACATGGGGTCGGGGCCGGGGGCCGGGGTCGGGGGGAGAAGAACAGAGAAATAAGAAATGCCTTCCACTCCTCCAAAAGAAAATGCCTTTTTTTCTACTGGACAGATATGAGAGAATGAACCGGGGGTTCAGTCCCAGCTTTCTGACACTTTGAGAGTTGAGGCCGTTGCTCTCCTTCTCTGAGCTTCAGTTTACCCACTGGCCAGAAAGTACCAGGCCTAAGGTCCTGTCATCAGAGATACCAGGTGATAGTGGCCGACCAAATCCAGGTCCAGACTAGGAGTATATAGTACCTTTCAGAAAATGGAACTTCTTCAAGAAGCTAGCCCCAACAAAAGAGTCGCAGAGGTACAGCAGGAGCCCGCTGAACATCACGTCGGAGCAGCTGATGTTTATAGAGTGGGGCCTGGAGCTCACGTAACAAACAGAAATCTGAAAGAGAGGGAGTCCAGGAGAAGCATTACCTTCCAGGAAGTGCTAGGTCATAGTGAGACTAATATCTAGCAAGTACTTGGTGCTTGGTCAGACTGAAGGGGGTGAGGGGTGGGGGCTTAGGATAGAGATAGCCATCATGTTTCCAAATCACATCCTTTAAACATAGGTTCTGGGAGGTTTGTTCCAATTTATCATATCCATAAATTGATTTGAATCAGCAACGCCTTGCCATCAGAATTGGGTTTGATTCCTGAATTTTATTTGACTAACACAGCACCCGATGCCTCAAAGTTGGCAGAGGTGAAGCAGGGCGAGCATCAGAGATAAAGGGTTGACCACAGGTCAGTGTGAGGACACACAGGTTCCATCCATAGCCACAGATACAGTGAACCACAGGCAAGAAGTATTTGAAGAATTGAGTCTGTATTGAACGAGTACAGATTCTGTGTCCTTGCTTCATTAAACAATGCAGTACAACTATGTACAGAACACATATGCTGTGAGTGACTCCAAGTATACAGGAGGATTACATGAGTAATGTCAAAGTAACAGCACCTTATGCAAGGGATGTGAGTGCATGCAAATTCCCATTACCCATGGAGTCCCAGGCTGATCTCCATGGATTCCCTGGTTCAATTTTGATTCAAAATCCTGGTATTAGGCCACCTGCTTTGTGGATTCTAAGCTGAGTTACCTGAGGTCCCAGGTTAAGGTAGCAGTCTACAGACAACACGGGGTGACTGTGGTTCTTCAGAGACAGTGGGAAGAAGCGGTGGCTATGGTATTGGAGGAACTTCTCCAGCAGGAGCTGGGCAGGAGCTGCCAGGAACGTATGCTTACTGTCTGGGGCACAAATGTACTGGGAAGGCACAATGGCCACAGAGCTGTCAGACACCTGCCAGGAAGAGGGACAGGCTTCAGAGACGTCTCCGCTAAAGCTCTTGCTGTGCCTTTAGCGCAGATCCCTGGCACCCATGTAAAAGCCAGGTGTGGTCACACATAATCTGTAACCCCAGGGCTGGGAGAGGGATGGAGTCAGGGAGCATCCCTGGAGCCCATGGGCCAGCCAGACCAGCCAATCAGGGAGTTCCGAGTTCAGTGCTACATGGCATCTCAAAGGATAAGCAAGGGAGCAACACCCAAGCGCGCGCACACACACACACACACACACACACACACACACACACACACACACACACACATTTCACCAAAATGAGCCTGCAGAAACTGACTAATGTGATCACACTGATTTGTACACCCTGATCATCCCATGGAGAAAATTGGTACAGAGAAAGCGAAAGCACATGCGGACCTTGGGAACTCCTCTTCGGAGCCTAGGCTGTAGAAGCAGTTTAAAGCAATTAGGATTAAGTCTGTAACAAGATCTGACGCCCTCCTCTTGTGTGTCTGAAGACAGCTACAGTGTACTTACATATAATAAAATAAATAAATCTTTAATAATAATAACAACAACAACAACCACTACCACTTAGGGCTGGTTCAGCAAGTGCGGGAACTTAACTGCCAAGCCTGATGACCTGAGTTAAATTCCCAAGACCCATATGGTGGAAGGAGAGTTGTCTTTCGACCTTTGCATATGTACTGTAGTTCACATGAACACACACACACACACACACACACACACACACACACACACACACACACACATTAAACCTAAGAACTTAAAAACAACAATGAGGAAATAAAATAAATTAAGAATCTGAAAGGCACATCAGGGTCTCTGGTAGAATGATCTCAGTGGTCCCTAAGTGAAACAAGTATAACACACTCGATTTTTAAAAAAATCAAGTGGTTTAACTCATTAGTTCTCAAGTTCTTGGGTAGAACGGGCCTCACACTTGAAAGTCCTGCTACTCTGAGCTGGGCTTTTGTTCTCTGAGAAAGCTCTGACCCCCACCAGTGGGGGCGACTGTGCGGTACTATTATCTGGATCCAGATGTGCTCTAGCTCTGGAGACTAGGAAGGACAGATGCTGGGAAAGGACACCTTGATGTCACACATCAGGACAAGATTCAAGATAGACAAGACATTATAAATGAGAACCAGAGTGACCTTCAGATAGGGGTTGGCCAGCCTACCTAGCTTTCTGTGGGATATCTGATTTGGTTTTTCTTCAACATCTGGGTCTGCTCAGCCAGGACAACTGTAGTCACACACGTCTCTTTCACTAGACTCTGGCTCCTGAGCAGACAAATGTAGCTAGCCAGGTGTGTGAAGCTAACAGCTCTTTAGAGAGTGGAGGGTAGTTCCCAAGGCATGGTACCAAGTGCCCCATGCTCTGACTCCCTTAAATGATGAGACATCACCCTCCATCCCCAGCCTCCTACTCTCAGCTTTGAGACCGGGGCAACTTGGGTTTGGCCTGAGCACCTGCCTGTCAGTGCTGCTATACTCACCTTGGATGTGATGTGGAAGGACCTGTGCCCACCCACCGCGATCTGCTTCTTCATGACACTGAAGCGATTGAACCGGCAGAGCAGGAGGCCAGCACTGTGCACACGAAGGTTGAAGTCTACATCGTCACACGTAAACCTGCTCAGAGCCAGAGGAGGAGCGAGTCTGATTGGGCACAGCTCCCATGCCCCCAGATACCCATCATCAGGGCTACAAGTGTTAAAGCACATGTTACAGTAAATAATGAGATCTACCTCTAAGTGGGGACATGCCCTTGTCTCCTCCCTTAAGAGTTAATTGGGGCAGGGGGTGATCTGGTAATGGGACCACCTCTAGCAAGGCAGGTTCACTTTAATATTCTTTTCCCTCCCAGAATTATGACTCTCTGATTCAGTCCCAATGAGCTAATATGAGGTTCTGCTGGGTCTGCCTGTCTTTAGAGCCCCGCCTCAGAAAGGCGGAACTATTTTTTTCTACTTCTATTCTTTTCTTTTGGATGCTGGCCAGGGCCTAAGCATGCTGTGTGTGTGTGTGTGTGTGTGTGTGTGTGTGTGTCTGTCTGTCTGTCTGTCTGTCTGTCTGTCCGTCTGTGTGGGTGTGTGTATATCTCTGTGTGCATGTCTGTGTATGTGTAGTAAATATGCTTTCAAACTACCTAACGCACACAAGGCTTCTCCTTGCTGCCTATAGTTTGGCTGCCTCCTGCCAAGTGACTGGCCTCCACACTAGCTCTTCTCCATCCTTGCCTGCCTTCAGGTCTTCCTTTGAAACTCTAGCTAGCCTCAAGTTTCCGTTTGAGTCTGTTCTTTGTCCTACCCTAGGAGGGGACACTGATTTTCCCCAATATCATATGATGGCATTGTTGAGATTCTCCGAGATTTCCAGTGACTTCTTTACTATCTTTCAATTCTTCAACCAGTAGAGAAAAAGACCTTATTCCTGCATCCCACCCCTCCCATCATGAATTCACTATGCAGCAAGGATGACCTCATATTTCTAATTCTCCTGCCTCCACCTCCCAAGAGTTGGGACTGTATATAGTTTATGTGCTACTGCGGATCAAATCAGGCCTTCAAGTATGCTAGGTAAGCTTGATCCCCAGGCCTCTACTCAACTGCTAAAAAGGAAACAATCATAGCCAAGGGTATAAAAATATTCACACACACACACACACACACACACACACACACACACACACACACACATATATGGCTGAGGCAAAAAGGTTCAGAAAGAAATCACTCATCACTGCCTATTCTATGGGGCTGGTTGTTGTGGATGGACCTGGTGCTATTTGTATTTTGATGCTAATTCCGTTCTTCTGGGAGGGGCTGTGGACAAGGAGTGAGTCAAGTACTCAAGTGACTTCTTATGAACCAATCCCCCAATGAATAAAGAAGCCGATCACTAGGAGAGTAGGCAGACTTCTGGGTTGAATGGAGGAAGAGAAGAAGGAGGGAAGAGTTAGGGGTTTTTGGAATGGGACAAAGATGTAGCTGCTAGATTTAATAAGGCTTACAAGATTAGGTTTTAGTTATGATGCCCAGAGATTGAGTTACCATTGTTTCTGAGCTAAGTTTGTGTGGTTTTTCTTCTCGTGGCGACTTGGATGGGTTTCAGAGAGAAAGGTATGATGTGGGTTTGCCTGATGTGCACCACAAAGGCTGAGTGGGCTTTGAAGCATGGGGTTGGTGTGGTAGTGACCTGCCAGTGGGAACTTACCAAGCTTGATGGAGAAATTGTGGAGTTCTGAGTCAGGTTGGCCATTGCCCATCAGTGCATGGCCAGCCAGGCCGCTGAGGCACAGAGTTGCCTGCAAGTGCAGGAACATGCCAGTTCTTTTTTAGTATTTCCCACAACAGTTGTTAGGTGACTGAATCTGGGCAACAGTAGCCCACTGCCTGTCATACAAGACACTCAGTCGACAGACTTGTGGCTAGAAAGTAACTCATTCAAATTACTTCATACTTTTCTTTGATGGTATGGTGGTTTGAATAGGAATGGCCCCCATAGGCTCATAGATTTCAATGCTTGGCTATTAGGGAGTGGTGCTACTTGAAAAGGTTTAGGAGGTGTGGCTTTGTTGGAGTAGGTGTGGCCTTGTTGGAGAAATTGTGTCACTGGGGGGTGGGCTTTAGGGTTTCAAATGCTCAAACCAGGCCCAGAGTTTCTTTCTGCTCCCTGCCCATCTAGATACAGAATTCTCAGCTACCTCTCCAGAACTATGCATGTCTGTCGGCATGCTGCCACACTTCCCACCATGATGATAATGGACTAAACCTCTGAAACTGTAAGCCAGCCTCAATGAAATATTTTCCTTTATGTGAGTTGCCATGGTCCTGGTGTCTCTTCATAGCAATAAAACCCTAACTTAGACAGATGGTAAGATTATTTAAAAGGTGACTTATTTGGTAAGGAAGCCCAAGCAAAAGAAACACCCAGCACAAGGTAGCTCATTAAGGAAAGCATCAATGAATGAAAAAATGGAGTTGACTAACTCTATATAAACTCAGAACAACCATACATCATCTGAGGATGGCCAGCGCTGTGGGCAGAGCCCCTATTCCAGTGGCTGTGATGATTAACCTTGATCGTCAACCTGTGATAGATAGACATTAGAATCACCATGGAAACAAGACTCTGGCCATGTCTCTGAGGGAATTTGTAGATTGGGTTCATTGGGATGGGAAAACCACCCTACCTGTGAGCAGTACCATCTCATGGGCTGGGCTAGCATGCTAAATTAAGGGACAGAGAGGTGAGTACCAGTTCTCATCACTCTGTGCTTCCTGACCAGGAAGGCCATGTGACCAGCTGCCTCACACCCTTGCTACCATGCCTTCCCCACCCTGGTGAACTTCACTGTCAAATTTCAAGCCAAGTAAGCCTTTTCTTCCTCCAGTTGCTTTGGTCACATAATTGCCATGGCAACAGCACAGTGCTACAGGTGCAGGGGAGGAGAGTCTGCCAGGCTTACCTGAGGCTGTATCCTGAGGGCAGCTCTCCCCAGGCCCCAAGGACCCCATGCTCACCGGTTCTGGTTGTACTGTACATTCTGGGTCAAGTCTACGTTGAGGATGATGAAGTCGTGCACGTGGCATCGGGAGAAAGGCTCCTGCACCTCATGGCCCCGGGTCTTACTGGCCCACTTCCGCATGCCGATCAGGGCGTAGTGTGTGATGTTAGGGGACGCCTCAATGTGCTGCATGATGTGTTTCAGAGAGACATTCCTCTCCGACCAGGAAAACTCCCTGCCGGGAGAAGAGAGACCAATGTCCCTGGACGACAAGCAGACAGGAGCAAGCCAGCCAGGGCATGGCTTCCTAACTGCATGGGGTGTGCCAGCCAGGACTGATATGGACTGAACACAGCACCATCCACCAAAGGGGCACCAGGTACCCTAGCAAGTATTTCACATTTACTATTACTTCTATGTGCAGAATATAGACAAATCCCATGTATTGAGCCCACATATCGACGAATGGTTTAGTTCATCTTTACAATGAATTCTAGCCTGGAGATTGCTACCCTTCAAAAACATAAAAAACCCCTAGAACTCCAAAAGATTTAGCTGCTTATTGAAAGTCACAAGCAAAATCAGTGCCAAGAGTGAAGGGTTTAAGGATGGGATCAGGGCTAGAGGGATATCTTGGGAGACCAGCCATGTTCACTTATTGATAGGGGATGAGCCAACTGGGTATGTTTGATTTGTGAAAACAATTATATACATGTTATACTTTGCTCTGTGTGTGTTGGTATATCCCACTAAGTATATGTTGTCTGGTTTTGTTTTTTTAAAGATTTATTTTATATGTATGTGTCTGTGTGTGTACTTAAATATTTGTATCCATGTAGGGGCCATATGAGCCCTGAGAGTGAGAATTACAGACATTTGCTGAATGGCTCTCTTGTTATATGGGTCCTGAACTCCATCCTAATGACTCTATAGCCAAGTATTCTTCAAAGCTGAGCCACTTTTCCAGCCCTTATATTTTGTATGTATTATATATCTCATTAATAATTTTTTTCTCATTAATGATTTTTAAAAACCAAAGAATCAAGCCGGGCGGTGGTGGCGCACGCCTTTAATCCCAGCACTTGGGAGGCAGAGGCAGGAGGATTTCTGAGTTCGAGGCCAGCCTGGTCTACAAAGTGAGTTCCAGGACAGCCAAGGCTACACAGAGAAACCCTGTCTCGAAAAACCAAAAAAAAAAAAAAAAAAACCAAAGAATCGGGACTTGGACAAGGGGTTTACTTCTGCCATATCCAGACCCTGTTATAAGAGGCACACTGTGGCCCCCAAGACTGAGGGGGGACTGGCCATCACTGTCTTTCGTGGTGCTCTAAGTGAAGGGAAAAGTGTGCCCAGGGTACCTGCTCCGTTCTCCAGCACAGTCCACATCTGCTACATTCCACATCACACAGGAGTCATCAGAAATGACAATGAAGGGCCAGATGTCCTGAGGCTTGACCCCCAGTTCACCCTGCCGGCTCCTCTCCAGCTCCAGGTTGTGATAGCACAGCTCTTTGATCAGGAAGTGGGCGGCCCCTACAATGGTCAAGTAGCCTGACTCAGGGTCCCATCCTATACCCACACACAAAACAGAGCCCACACCAGACAAACCAGAAACAGAATCACAGATCCCTCCCCCAGTGACCGCTGACCACCACCAAGGAAACACCCCTCTATAGTTTACATACACATTTGCTCTTTCTTTTTCTAACAACTGAAAAAGATGAGTTAAATGAATAACCAAACTTTTTTTTAAAAAAATTAAAAAAAAAAGAATGTTCATAAGAAAATTCTAACACGGAGGCTAGGAGATATCTCAGTTGGTAAAGTACTTGTCTTGCAAGCACAAAGACCTGAGTTCGAGCCCCAGGACCTATGGTCTTTTAAATGGTGGCGATGGAGGTAGGGTGATCTGTGTGCATAATCCCAGCGCTGAGGAGGCAGAGGTCGGCAGATCTCTGAGGTTCCAGGCAATGGGAAACCTAGTTTCAGAAAGCAAGGTGGACTGCTTCTGGGGAACGACACCAAAGTTGTTCTCTGGAATTCTCTGGCCTCCACACACCTGCTTGTGCACTGGCACACACGTGTTCTTGCACACTCAAACCCACAAGCTTGGTCATTCCACAAGCAAAGAGCTTATGTCAACCATTCAGCTCTTTGCCTCTAAAACATCCTCCCAAGTCTTTGTCAGCAGAAACCATACCTGGCACGTGTGCCAAAGTCACCTACCAACTCCAGCACTGTTAAAGATGCTTGGGAGGACGAGCATGATGTGGTTGGGCCAGTATTTCTTATAAATGGCCATTTCGTACTCCTTGACCACCAGCACATGTAGATGGTTGGCTCCATCCATCGCATGGTACAAATTAAAGAGCCCGTGCTCATGCCGGCCTGTCGTTGGAGTGAAGGTCGGGCTTTTGATGTGTTCATGACTCTGCAAAGTAGTGGAATAGTGAGGGAGAGTGTATGTCAATGTTGGCACAATGCCTCGCCACTTCTCACATCTTCCATGGAAAGATGCTGTCCTTTCTAATCTGAGAGAGAACATTGTGCCTGGACGAAGCTGATAAAATGTGGGGGAGATTCTGCTGTCCCAGTTCAGAGCCTGACCTAACAGAGTGTGCCTTCTCAGAAAGTGCCCATGACTGAGCCTGGGCTCACCTGCTGGGGCTCAGAGCTGTACAAGGTAGAGAAGCATATCCCAGTGATGCCACTCTAGACAAATGCCTCTGGATGGCTGCTACCCAGTGACAGATCACCCAGACACAAGGGTACATGTGATCAAATCCAGAATACCCATCCATCCAATCCTCACTTATCCATAGTCTTCAGAATGAAAGGCCTATTATTTCCTGGTTCAGGAATGGGTGTTATAATAAAACCTAACTAGTATTCATCAGCTAACCAAACTCATCATCATCTTATAGTGGAATCTGGTCTTAGCAGTTGTTACTCTTGTATGCTCAAACAGTTCATTCACTACGGACACTAACATCCCACGCAGCCTAGATACCAGCACTTGCGAGTGGTAATGTCTCACGTCAACTCTCTTTTGGCCCTTTGTTCAATAAGCAACTCTGACTGAGCTAGGGCTCATGTTGCCTCTGAATTCCTCAAAGCACCTACTACATACCCAACCTTGCTTGTGGGTACTGCTGGGAGAGTGAGCTGAGTCTGGAACAATCTTGTCTGGTACATCTACAAAAGGGTCACAGCAACACCAGATCCCAGGGGCTCAAGACATTTTAGTACTCATGTCTATTGACAGGAGCTGGTAAATAAATAACATCAATCCTGAGGCTGTCAGACTGGATTTGGCAAGCCAGGAACCTTACAAGGAACATTTCTGTAAGGGGAGAGATGGTGAGGACAGGTTTGGAAACCTGCCCTGAACTGTTGATGGGAGAAATAGTGAGATGCGGAGGACGTTTCCCCCACACCCAAAATGACATGGAGAAAGAGAAGAAAAGACAAAACCCAAAAGACTGTGGGTTAGTCTTTGTGGATGCCAGGGTGTGGGGGGGCTGGGGAGGCCTTAAAGGGATCTTGGAATCTTTCTCCTATTCCTTCTACTTCAGCCTAGTCTAATGTTTCGTGACAGAACACTAAAGAGAGAGGGGGTGGACATCTCACCAACATGTGGTGTGTCCCAGGTAATGTAGCCACCTCATGTTGATTATTCTAAGTAACTCTCACAGTAACTGTTGTGGCTATTTTTGACAAGGGATCTCATACAGCCCAGACTGGACTTGAATACCCACACAGCCTTGAAATTCTGATCTTCCTGCCTCCACTTCCCTGGTACTAGGATTACAGAATGAGTTGACACTCAGTTTATGTGATGCTGGAGAACCCAGGTTTTTATGCATGTTAGTTTTTATGCATGTTAGGCAAGGAGTCTAACTAACAACTAAGCCACCTCTCCAGGCCCATCCATCAGCAAGCTCTTTAAAATGAATTATTATTGCCCAACTTTACCATCGAGGAAACTGAGGCTCATCTATTTTAAGTGACAGCGTAATTAGTAAAGTGCTATCACAAGGCTCAAGCGTGAATGACTTCCAAGACCGCACCTTCAGCAGCGTCCCCCAGGTTCAGTCGCCATACTATCTCTGTGCCCTGCTCCAAATTCCTTTGACTCTTTCAGGCAGCTATGTGTCTATGTCCCCAACTTAGAATCGCCGGGCCCCCTGGAACTCCAAGGCAGTACCTTGTCTGTGACGAGGGGCAAGCGCATGCTCTCCAGCTGGCCTCCGGGTTGGCTGAAGACAAAGTGGTACTCCTTGGACTTGGGGATGATGAAGTGGAGCTGGATCTCCTCTCCTAGCATGGAGCAAGAGAAGGCAAAGACGTGCAGGGTGGACTCAGAGAGCTGGGGTGCGAGGGGAGAGCACAGAGCTTAGCGTCATAGTCCAACTTGCTTCCCGAAAGAACCCAGGCCCAGCCTGGCCATGACTACACCCGGGTCACACCCACCTCTGCCCTAAAGTGCAAGAGACTCAACAGCATAGAACACAAATGCTCAGATCTGGCTACTGGGTGAGCATACCCAAGAGCCTGGCTCCATTCTGAGTCCCTGTCACTTACTTCACCAAGCCTTTCTGCCCTATGATTTGACCTAGAGACCCATCAAGGGTCAGCAAATGAAGCATTCATGCAGATCTCATGGTGTATATGTGTGTGTGTGTTTGCATGTGTGTGTGTGTGTGTGTGTGTGTAGATGCTCATGTGTGTGTATATATGTGTAGACCGCAGGACAATCTTGGGTGTCTCTCTTTTCAAGCATTGTCCACCTTACTTTTCTGAGACAAGCTCTTTCATTAGCCCAGAACCTACAAAGTTAAGCAAGCTACCCCAGAATCTGCCTGCTTATCCTCCTAGCACTGAGATTACAAGTGTCCAACACCACACCCAGTTTTTCCCCCCTGTGGGTTCTGAAAATCAAACTCAGGTCTTCATACTAGCAAGGCAAGCAATTAACTAAACAATCCAGCATACCAGCCCTAGACCATGTTTTTCATTTCCTTCCTTTAAACTAAGGTATATTAAACCAAGGCCTCACACGTACTAGGCAAGCACTCTACCAGTAAGCTATAGCCCTAAGCCATCTTCAACTTTTTAAGTTAGTGCCTAAGTTGCCCCAACAGGCCTTGAATTCATGATCCTTCTGCCTCTGTCACCTGTGTAGCTAGGATTATAGACCTATGCCATTAAGCCCAGCTTTCATTTTTCATTCTAATGGGGCACTTTCTTTTATAAGTGACATGAGAGCTGGCATATAACAGAAAAATAATAACCTTGCATGTCTTAATATAATCAGCCTTGTGCCAAATAGACTGAATGAATAAAAGTTCAGTTTATTCTGCACTGTCACTAACAACCCTGGGAAGGACTGACATTCCTAGGAGGCTAGAATACCATCCCACTGTATGGTCCTGGCTTACTTTTGTCCCCGGGTCTAACCTCACTTTCCTCCTACTCCACGTGACTGTTTGTGTGCACTCCTTTCTGGGAGTGACCCGCCCCACCCCACCCCCATCTAGCTTTGTTCTTGGCTGCAGCAGCCTCTCAGGTTCCCCTGACCTTTGTCTTTCCCACTTGACTGCCCTCCATGCCAGGAGCTGCAGAGGAAGGCCCAGCACACCAGTACACACTGGCTTCTGTTCCTATTAGGGCTCCGCTAGAGCCGTAGAGACTTCTGGGGAGCAAGGGGATTAGATCTGGGGACATTGTTGTAAAGGTGGCAATGTGAAGAAGATTCATTAAAAGAGAAACTGAGAGTGAGAGAGAGAGAGAGAGAGACAGAGACAGAGACAGACAGACAGACAGAAAGACAGACAGACAGAGAGAGACATAAAGTCAGAGACAGAGACTGACTCTCAGAAGGCAGAAGAGAGGAGAGAAGAAGCAGAGACATGAGGACCAGAATCAGATGACAGCAGCTGCCTGGTGCCTCTGCATCCCTCTCCAGACTGGATCCGGATCCCTTACCATCCTAAGCATGCTCCTATTTAGCTAACCCCAGACCCACACACCTCGTGAGCATGCACCAGGAGTATCACCACCATCTACACACAGGGTGTCTCTACTTCCCGCCTCCTGTGCTCTGGGCTTCCACTAATGCAGAGAAGAAGGAGATATGCCCTTGATTTTAAGGAACAATTCGCTGTTGAAGGTTACTGTCATGACTAGTGATTATAACATATGAGTCCTAGTCGGTTTATTAAAGTTCAAAAAAAAAAAATCAAGCAAATAGTCTCACCACAGGTATGTGATATTTTGATTGCCAAGAGTATATAGACAAGAGGAATTGCTTTTATAATATTGACATTTTATAAATTTTCTATGTGCATTGGAGAAATATCTAAAAAAAAAACCCTCTGTATTTAGATAGGAAAATCCTTACTATGTTAAGTAGGAACATGCTGAATAACACATTTAGAGCATTGTTCTGGAGTAAATGGTTAGGAGTTTGGATGCCTTCAACAGTTTAGCACACAATAGATGCAATAGCTACAGCAGGGAGGAACTGAGGCACGAGGCTGAGAGTATATCAAGACATTAAAATTCAATGTAAAGAAAATAGAAACTCTTCCTGCCCGAACAAACTCTATTCCAATGGTGGAAAAAAATAAATTCAGTGAAATGTGGGGATGTATCAAAAGAGAAAGAAAGAAAAGAAAATGGCTTCACATGGTTGTTGTTGTAAATTCCTAAAACAAAAACCTCATGCACAATATGGTCTTTGTTTATCTGACATGAATTATATTAGTACTTTGACCTGTTAAAAATGCTTTCCAAGATCATATGGTGAAGTCATATACTTAAAAACGTAGTTGTAAAAAAGGCATTTGCTATACCTGGTGTTTCCCTTCATAAACAGGACAAAGACAAGCAGGAATCCTTGCCTTGGGACCTTTCCAGAAGGACCACAGTCTTCAATTTCCTACTATGAGCAGGTGTCCCTGGCTCCCACCTCTCCAACCCTCTTATGTCTCCTGCTTTATCTACTTGGGTCTGAATTAAGATGAAACTCTCAAATCTAAACTACTAGAGTTTATATGTTTATTAATAGCTAACCTCTAGTCCTCTGCAGAGACCAATAATCTAGGAAGAGCTCATCCAAGCTGCTCCCTACAGACTCCTCTGAAGAAGTCCACCTGCTTCCCGGTGCATGGCTGCCTCCTCCGGCCACCCAAACCTTCCATTCTGTGCTCCAGCCACACCCTACTGAGATCAGTTCTCATCCCCAGAGACTCTGCCCAACCCTTTTTTGCACATGCTCTTTCCCTTTCACCTGCTTTGCCAAATTCCTACCGATCATTCAAAATCTTTTCTCTACCCCACCAGAATTATAAAGGTTGAGTATCCCATACCTGAAATGCTCAATCCCAAGGATATTAGATTTTTTTCCAGATTTTGTAACATTTCAATGGACTCTTCTAGTGGAACATCCGTAGACTAAAATCCCAAAGGCTTTGAAATCTGAACTATTTTGAGCATTATATTAGTGATGACTTGATTTTCTGATAAGGGATGCTCAAGCTATGTCTTCATTTGTAAAACGGGGATGACGATGCTTAGGTGAGAATCCCGTAAGAGCCTAGCTAGGATAATTTTCTAGCCACCCTGAATAAATTATTGGTGTGGTGTTAACGCAGTGCCCTGATGGCCAGCCAGAGCCTGAGACAGCCAGAGTCCTAACCTAGGAACCTATCTATTTGCTTATCCATGACAGAAAGGGCTGTGCATGTGAAAGACATAAGCATCCTGCTGGCATACAGTAGGTGCTCAATAAAGCAAACTCTTCTCATATCTATGTGATTTCTGTGCTTCAACCACATAACTCTCCTTCCTGCTTCATGCTCTTCTGAAATCTTGCTCCGGTGCTCATCTCCCTCCCAGATCATGAACCCAAAAGATGGGAACAAGATTTATCTGTGTCTGCATTCCCAGGTCCTGTAGTAAGTACTGAGTGAGTGTTGCTAGCATTGAAGTAACTTTTGAATTCTCTAGAGCCTAGAGAGAGGAATGACATCCTAGTCTTGGCCACTGATGCCTGGATGACCACTTGGGAATCACTGCCTCGTAGGGTCAACAATATATTCATAACCTATGAGACCAAGCTGGTATGCATGCAACTCAGGAAGCGAGAGTTTCCAGAACCATCTTCCCTCACCCTGACGATATCATATATTATCAAGAAGCCTCAGGGAAATAAGCACGTGGGCTGTAATGCTGTACCAGCAGGAGCTGCGGGGAGCAGACGGAGAGCCAGCCGGTGCCCGAGGCCTACCTGGTAGTGGGGGTGGAAGCCCATGTACTGCTGACACTGCTCGCAGTGGTGGTACGTGTTGTATGCCGCATACTTGGACAGTCTCATACGTGCCGTCTGACGCCGCACATACAGGTCCTCCGGCTTCCTGGACATCCCTCTGTCTGCGAAGATATTCCAAGAGTTAAGGAGCAGCAGCAGCCCAGAGCAAACACCCGAGCCTTGCCTGCTGAACTCAAGTGAGTACAGTGCTCAGAATAAGCAGGCAGCCCATGAACAGGCTGTGCACGCCCTGAAGATTGTCTCACGCAGCCCTAGGCCCTGGTCAGAGGAATGCAGTGTCTCAGTGGGGAAGCTAACAAAGAGAATTCAGACAGCATGGCCTCACACTTGTGGACCTAAAAGCATTTCATAAACATTTTGAAGGAACCCTTACATGACTGGAAAATAAATTAACAACATGCGTGGTCCCCAGCTTCCTCAAGCAACTTGGTAGGAATTAAGATTATAACATTAGGCTTTCATTAGGGCTTATCATGGGAAGGGACACACATGGCTCCCACCAATGACAGAGAGTTAGGCCAACAGGTTCCCTTCATCTTTTTGGAGACAGGATCTCACTGTGTACTCTAGGCTAACCCTAAACTCTTGATCCTCCTACCCCAGCCTCCTGAGTGTGCACGACCACACCCCAGTTCATAGGTAAGCTATTTTCCCTAACATGACATTTACCATATTTTCTCAGGCTACACTAATAATCCCACTAGACACTCCCAGTGCTGTTGGTTAAGGCTGCCCTCATATACCATATAAGTCAGTGTCCCTGAGGAGAAAGCAAGACTCTGAGGGCAGGGGAACATACACACCCATTCGATGACAAGTTCATAACTAGAAATGCACATCTTTTACCCTCCACTAACCAAACTTTCAACATATCTCGATCACAAGAAGTTCCTGGGGCTCTCATGGGCTCTGTGGTAGTTCTTTCCTTCTACCTGCAGGGAGCGGTGTCAGGGCTGAACCAGGTTATGGTGTTACTCACTTAATACCAAATAGCATCACTAACAGGATACATCTCAAGCCAGCTGACTTCTAATAATACATAGGAAGCAATTTAGCTTATGCACTTTGGACAAGAGTGAAGTAAGACATCCAGTGTAGTGCCCCCCTCGGGTGTGTGTGTGTGTGTGTGTGCGTGTTTGTATATGTGTTTTCATTACCCATGTGTCAACAGGCCCACATAGGTGCATGTAGAAGCTAGAGGTTGACCAAATGTCTTCCTCAAGAGTTTTTTTCCATTTTACTTTTTCCATTTTATTTTTCAAGATAAGATCTCATCTGAAGTTGAAGCTCACCAATTGGCTAGGCAGGCTGGTCAGTAGGCCCCTGAGATCTACCTATCTCAACTGACTCCACTAGTTACAGACATGCATTGGTATGCTCATCTTTTAACATGGATGCTGGGGATCTGAACTTAGGTCTTCATGTGTGGGCAGCAAGCGCTTTGCCAACCGAGCTGTCTCCCCAGCCCCTGACCTTCACTCTTGATGCTCTGATGGTGTGAACAAATCAGACTGGCATCCTCGTACTTTGGGTCATGAATGATGTAATCAAAAGGCATCTTCTGGAAGAGCTCCAGGTCTGGCCAGGGGTCGGTGAACTGGAGGTAATGCCAATCTGATTCCTCTTGGAAGCCTGTGAGATTGGCAGGAAAAGGGACGCATGAGAAACAAGATGTAAGGCTGAGTTATTTAACTGTACCCAAGGATGATGTGTGGAACCTACTCACTATCAATCTATGGCTTGCTGGGGAACCCCCACTGATCTAGAAAGCTTCTGACATGGCCATATTTCAGAATGGCTCTAACAGGGCAAGGTCATGCACTGAGATATGTCTCCACCGAGGTGAACAGCCTTCACTCTGTCTTCTGTAGACACGGGTCTGCTCTCTGCCCTGCACACTGGTTTCCAATCCCCCAGAATCCTGAATTTGAGCTCATGCTGCCCTCTAGAAACACCTACTTCACACACAGCCTGAGATCCTTGTACTTGTGGTACCTGTGCAAGTCTCTTTCTTACTCTACCATCTAAAGTCACCCCAGCCAGTGTAACTCAGTTGGTGTCGCTCTACCTCTAGAAAGTACTTGAGCTATGGCTTTCCCCTGAAAAGGTCAGCGACACTCACAGCATAACTCACATTTTACACTTGCCAGCACCTTCTTATGCTAAGCCTAGTTCAGCCTTCTGGTGCTCATCAAGGTTTGCTGGCTGATCAGTCAGCCAAAAAAAAAATCTAATTGGTCTGATTCCAATTGCATGATATAATAAAATCATGTATTATGGTGAATGTGTACAATAGAGAAAGCTAGGGGTGCCAATTTAAGTATATGTCATATACCTGGGTATGACCTCAAGGAGGAAGGAATTTGCCAGATCTTTAATGGGCTCTTCATACCCCATGAAAGAGGGAGTATTCATATTTTGCAAGAAAAAAAAAAGCTGATGCAGTTGAGTAGCTAAGAAAATGCCCATTCAGGTCTGATGCAGTGTGTTCAAAGCTTGTCTTCATCACTGTTCTATCCAAGAAAGAAAGATGACAGACACTCAACAGCTCCTGGTTTGGGAAAACCACAGAAACCACAAGCAGAGGACTGGATGGGAGTACTGTGTTCAGAGATTTTCCTGACCAAGCTCAACCTCAGACAGTGCTCACAGGAGCTTCTCTGACACCAGTGTGGTGCAGCTGGTGACCTCTGCATGGCAGTCAATTCCCCCTACACAAGGGCACAGGCTTATTTGCAGAACAAGGCCATATGAGGAAGATATGGATACACCCTGAACAGGGTGAGGAGGGAACACTGTGAGCTTTATCATCAGCACAGGGCATGTGCAGAAAGATGCTTGCCTTACTCCAATCAAATCTACTCAGCAAAAGGGACCCAGACACCTCCTTCTCCCAGTTTCTACAATTCTTTTTCCCCTAAATGTTGTCTTGGATATTTGGTTGCCTGAGTTGTGGGACTCTCTCTGATAAAGAATTCCACATACTACAGGCCACAAGCCACTGAAGCCCAGTTCCTGCTTTGGTACTACTTAGCTGGACTCCTAACATAAGAGGTCAATAGCCCAGCTCACAGAGCTGCTGTATTGAAGATCAAATGGCGATAGTATCTATCACAGTGTTTGACACATGGAAAGTACTCAATAAATAAGCATGGATTATTTCAGCATTAGTAACTCTATCCCTGCGAACTTCCCAAAAGTATCATTCTATGTTGAGAAAAAAAATGACTACAAGAAAGAAAAGACCCTTGGGACAAGCCAAACTGTGAACCTGAGAGTCCATTCTGAAAGGGGGAGGGAGATACAGTTGCCATGGCCACTGACAAAAGTCGAAGGATTCTTGCCCAAGCCCAAGGGTCAACAGACACAACTCACTGATATTGATCTCTTCTTCATCGTAAACGTCCACTTCTGTCAGCCGAATCAGCATCCTGGACAAGATACTGAGGAATTGCAGATAGGCACCTGTCTTCCCAATCTGTGAAGACATTAGAATCAGAGCCCAGAGACAGGAAGCCTGTCCCTGTGCTGAACACCAACTAGAACATTTTCCTACCTCCTGAAGCCTCACAGAAAGGCACATCATAGAAATGAGAGCCATAAGGGTGAGCGGCGTTCACCAGTGCATTGAACAAAGCAAGGATGTACACTTACATCTGCCTTCATCCAGGGGCATGGCATGTGCACGCATGCATTGCATGCATGTGTGTGCATGCCTGTTTGTGTGTGAGAGAGAGAGAAGGTGTGGGGGGGGGGAAAGAATCTGCCTTCTTCCAGAGTCATAATGTGTGTGTGTGTGTGTGTGTGTGTGCGCGCGCGCGTGCATGCATATATACACTAAATAAAATTATTGAAAAAGGACCAATGTTCAATGGTCACATTCAATATGCTCAGTTTTACTATTCATGCATGTAAAGACCAGAGAGGCCAGAGGTCAACCTTGGGTGTCATTCTTCAGATACCATCCACCTCATTTTTTGACATAGAATCTCTTAATCGGCCTAGAACTTGCAAATTATGCTAGGCTATCCCCGGGATCCTCCTGTCTCTATCTCCCCAGTACTGTGATTACAGGTGTCAACCCCAGGCCTGGATTTCTATTGTGGGTGCTGGGACATAGAACTCATGCTTGCACGGCAAGCATAGATCCATCACCCCAACTCCATTTGTCCTATTTTTCAGTTAGAAAAAGTAATGTATAGTCATTTCAGACAACGAGAAAACTTACAGCCTAATAATAGAGTGCTACTGATCCTGCCTCTCCTCTGAAGACAATGAGTTAGGAGCCAGCCTTCCCAAGACATGTTCACAAATAGAGGGTTTTTTTCCCCTAATTGATATTAATTGATAAGACATTATGGAGAGAGGAGGTGTATATTATTCTGAAAGTTGATTTCAAGTTATGTTTCCTAGAGAAAGTTCATTGGCAAAACAAAGAGACCTCTTAAATTTTCTGTGGCTGAATTCTGGGATATGGGTATCCCCACAGGTGTTCAGCTGAGACTTAGACAGGGGACTTCCATTCTGGGTCATTTCTCATCATTACAAAATACTAAAACGAGTGGTCTTACATGTATTTTGTGGATTTGCATCTCTTGGGAAAGGTTCCTGGCAAGGAAGAAACTGAGTGGAAAGACAGTACATGTTAAACTGGTAATAAAACAGACAGTGCAGGCACTGTGCACTCTAAGAGTCAGGCAATACCCTAAGCCTCTAACGCTTCTGCATAGGGAAGATCAAAACTTGCTGTGTCAGGAGATGTTTGGACAAAATGTGGTCTCAGGCACTAGGACCCCAGAGTCTTCTCAGTCTCCGACCAACTCTAGAGAGCATGCCACCGCCTCCTCCTCCTATGCCCACCACAAGGGACACGCAGACCCTTGGGGCTCTGTGTGTGGGTGTGCCTGTCTGTGTGTATGTGCAAGTGTGTGTCAAGTCGAGAAGTCAATATTGGGTACCTTCCTCGATTGCTCCCGACCTTGTTTTTGAACCCTGTCTCTTGCTGAGCCTGGAGCTCACTGATGCAGCTATCCTAAGCGGTCAGTGAGCCCCAGGGATCCTGTGTGTGTCTCCCCAGCACTGGGATAATAGGTGCTGATGATGCCACACCCAGCTTTTTATGTGGGTGCTGAAAGCATATCACTGTGTTTCCACAGTGAGCACTTCATCAGCTGAGCCGACTCCCAATCCTGCTTTCTTCAGATTTGTCAAGTAACATGATCTCTGATAGACAGTGAATTGATAATAAGCTGAGTCCAACTCTCCATTACCAGTTCACGAAAACCTTCTAGCACATACTGACACTTGGTATCTAACTGGAAAAAGTATTCAGAGACTCTGCATGTTGACGAAGGTCGTACTCAGCCCAAAATTACAAGTAGTTCCCACCCAGACACCATCCTTACGCCCCACACATGCAGAGGAGAAATCTGGTGTTTGGCAATGGGAGGAAGCTGGCAGGGGATGGGATGTTACTATCGCCCTCCTCAAACTCTGGGTCACTCTGGGTCATCAGAGTCTTCATTGCGATAAATGGTTTTAATTGTCAACTTGACACTATATTAGGAAAAAGTCTGTTGTTGTTGTTGTTTGAGACAGGGTCTTAAAGGCATGTGCCACCACACCTAGCTAGGAAGAGTGTCCTTTGAAAGACTGTTTAGATCAGGTTAACCCGTGACCGTGTCTATGAGGGTTTATCCTAATTATGTTAATTGGCATGGGAAGACACAGCCTGAATGGACACCATCATTTCCTGGGTTTGGGTTCTGGATGGTTCAAGAATGGCGAAATCGAGCTGAGCACGAAGCACGCATGCGTGCAGGTCTCTGCTATTGGCTATGGATGTGACTAGTTGTTTCAAGTTCTTGCCTGTGGCTTCCCTGCTACAATGGATTGTGACCTGGAATCATGAGCTAAAATAAACCCTTTCTTCCCTACGTTGTTTTGTGTCTGGGTATTTTATCACAGTAACAGAAATGAAATCAGGACATCCACGAAAGCTACACAAAGTAAATATGTGGCCCTCCACTCCAAGACTGTCCTCTTGGCAGTGAAACCAAAGGCGATCCTGGAGGCCTGGCCTGTGCAGGGGCAGCAGGCATGATACCCACCTGAGGTGGCCCACTGAGCAGCAGCCTGCGGGGGTGGAAGCTGTCCACACGGCCCTCAGCTCGGTTGCCGTAGTCCATGTGGCTGGGCCGGGGCACTGTCCACTGCCGGTAGTAGAGAGACTGTTCAGTTGATGTCATCATCTTGCTGAGCAGGGGGCGGAAGGAGCTGGTCCACATAACTGAAGGGGAAGGCAGGAGGGACGCAGACTTGGGCAAGCCGCTGCTGTCGGTGGACAGGAGCATGTCGTACACGAGCTTAGGCAGGAAGACAATGGGTGGCCGCCGGCAGGCCTTGGCCATGGAGCACTGAGAGGCCTGAAGGACCAGTACATTGGCAGTGGGCACCGCACACGTGGATGATGAGCCCGAGGAGGAGGAAGAAGAGGAGGAGGACAGCTGGGAGGATGAGGTGGCTGGCACCTGCAGGCTCCTCCGGCCGGTCCTGAGGCTAGAGTCAGGCTGTGGGACCAGGCCAGGGCTGTGCCTACTGATGACTGTAGGTCCCTGACTCACTCGGAGCCGCTGTATCTCCCCAGGGGTCCTGCCCTCCTCTGCAGGGCCACAAGGTGGAGGTGATCTAGCAAGCTCTCCCTGTGGAGGTCCTGAGGGCTGAGCCAGGGACTCACCATAGAGTACCGAGCCTATAAAAGAGAGGAACACGGTCAGAGGTAACCCAGGAACAAGTAGTTAAACTCACAGCTGCTCCTGTGCCTACCCCAGGTATCCTGGGACGATTTAAGCCAAAGCTGGTGGACGTACATTTAGCCAACTTCTCCGCAAGCCAAACCTCCCTCAGTCACTGAGAGACATGTGGATGCGAAGGGGGTGCATATCTGTGGGGCAGACCAGCAATGGCACCTGCTGCCACTCTTGGGCTTCTAAAGCAAATCTCCTGCTGCGCTCTCCCCACCCCAGACCACAGACTGGTGTTCTCCAATCTCAGCTAGGCTCCACTGAACCCCACACAAGCCTACATGCCCCTGAGCTTCTCAGCCTAGAATATTCCCTACCCAGGAACACCTCTTCCTTAGGCTCCACACAAAGAGGACTGACTATTCCCTGGAACCTGTGATGAACAACTGCCCTAAATCTGTCCTATATGCGAGGCAATGTGAAAGAGTTGGTGTGACTCCGTGCCCAGAGAGGATTAACCCAGCACTGGTGTTTACAAGCAAAGATGAACTTAGCTTGGTTCTGTTCTGTTTCGCCTGTATTTCTTATTTAGTTTACATGGTAAATAGACTTCCATAAAGCATACATCCTTAGTTCCGGTTAACCATCCCTCTTATTCCCACCTCTCCCCAAGCCCACAATCCTGATTATTTTCTTTGGCCTCAAACTTTCTCAGTAGCTGAGCATGGCTTTGAATGTTTGATCCTTTAGCCTCTGAGTGCTGGAATGACAGGCGTGCACCACTATGTCCAATTTATGTGAGTCTGAGGATTGAATCCAGGGCTTTGCGCATGACAGACAAACACTCCACCAAGTGAGTGGCCTCCTGAGCCCCACGGATGACATTTCTTTGTTTTTTTTTTTTTTTTTTTTGGTTTTTCGAGACAGGGTTTCTCTGTGTAGCCCTGGCTGTCCTGGAACTCGCTCTGTAGACCAGGCTGGCCTCGAACTCAGAAATTCGCCTGCCTCTGCCTCCCAAGTGCTGGGATTAAAGGCGTGCGCCACCACCGCCCGGCTTTTTTTTTTCGAGACAGGGTTTCTCTGTGTAGCCCTGGCTGTCCTGGAACTCACTTTGTAGACCAGGCTGGCCTCGAACTCAGAAATCCTCCTGCCTCTGCCTCCCAAGTGCTGGGATTAAAGGCGTGCGCCACCACCGCCCGGCGGATGACATTTCTTAAGGGCAGAGCTCATACTGAATTCACCTTTCAACACTCAGATTACACTGAATACCCACTACGGTACACACTTGAAGATGGGAAATGCTGTTTCCTGTGCATAAGGGCCTTGGCTGAGCTCAGAGACCAAGGATCTCTTGGTGCCCACATGAGACTTTATTCATAGTCTCTCCTCCTGGGTACAGGTGTTGTGAGTTCTTGTTGTTTCTCTCATGAAGTCTCCTATGTTCACTTCTCTGGACAAGACTCCTGCTCTCCGCAGGCAGTATCCTTGAAAGAAATATCTATGAGAGGGACATCAAAAGAGATGTATCCACATGGCTAGGACATTCTGGTCCACTCTGCAGCCAGGGGCAGTCTCGATCTCTCCTATCAGCAGGAACAGCTGGACGCTAGAGTCCTGTCCTGTCTTCAAGGCTTCAGGTGTCTGGCTGGTTCTAGGCTATTCTTGAGTCAGTTCTAGACTATTCTAGTCTGTCCTCACAGGTCCTGGCTGGAAGCCCAGGCCCAGCAGACACCCCTGTGTGTGTTCTTCCCAGTCTCTGAAATCCACGCAGTCCCACATGTGATGTTCCCCAGTGGGGACTCACCAGATGCTCTGGAGGAGGGGGACGAAGATGCAGAGTCGTGAGAGTGGGAGCGCTCCCTCTTCACAGGGCCCCTCTGCTCTGAGGCAGAGCCTGCCTCAAAACACCCTGAGAACACAGAGGAGTCACTGTCACTGAGCAGCCTGCCGTCCACTAAGGAGGAAGTCATCACGCCTCATTTCATTTCTTCTCTCTCATTCTTGCACCTGCTGCCATTTTAGCCTCCCCCCCCCAACACACACACACACACACACACACACACACACACACACACACCACACCCTACACCACACCCTTAGCTAAACTGAGCTCACAACAGAGTTAAGAACAGAACAGGAAGAGCCAGGCCAGTGAGTGTGGTCACACCACAGGCAACAGGGAAATGGAAAAATTTGATACCATGGTCGCAGTCATGCTAAAATTAGCCACCGTCCCGAAAGTCCTGGTGAGAGGGCCTTGCCATCTTGTAGGACAAGTTGCAGCCAGGAGAGACATTTGCCTGTCATGTCTTGTCACCCAGCAAGCAGGAAGAGTAGGAGACTTATTCACTCATCTCTTTGACCTCTGTACCCGCAAAAACACCGCTTCTATTTTTCTACTGTACTATGGACTAAAACCAGATGCTGTTCTTACTTGCATATCATATTTAAAAATATGGCAAGAGATTCCTGGAGTCTACAGATGCTGCTGTCTGGTCTCATGAACTTCAACAGTGTTCAGCATAAATGGTGGGTGAGTGGATTTCCAACAGAGGCAACAAGTGGGGGAGTCTACCAGCACTGAAACCAAGCACGAACTTGAACCCTAAGAAGTCACTGTTTTCTTCCTGTTCTTTACGAATCCTAGATCATAGAAGAACCTATAGGAGTTCCCATGCCCCCACACCACCAGGAATGGCAGAGCAGGGAGAAAGACAGAATCTGACTCTTATGAGGATGTTGTCACTTAGCAGATACCCCAGGGAATAGTGAGGCAAGAACACCTAGGTACAGCCAGGCCACCCTTACCTTCTGTCCCCGCCTCCTCATCATCATCTGTGCTGCTCAGTTTTTCCCCATCACTCTCCAAGGCCTCGTTCTTGGGCCCCTTCTCCAAGGGGATATCGTTGCTAACAAAGTAGGCAGCCAGACCCAGTTCCTGCTCCAGGGCTGTCCTCACCAGGCAGGAGGAGTTTATTAGTCGCAGGTCACAGTACCTCAGAGACCTGGGGAGGACAGAAGGTGTTCTTATCCATTGCATGCCTCTTCCGCCCCCAGGAGGTTCTGCTGCTAGAGGACAGAGTGATAGGGCCATGCCGGCCTCCATTATTAGACCACAGGGCTCTGATACATGGAGAAGCTTACTGTGAGCTCATCAGACCAAAGCCAGGGTCACACTAAGTCTCAGAGGGCACTTACCCAGGGATCTACTCCTGTGGGGCATGTAATCGAGATACCACTGACTATGGGGCTGGGCAGAAATGAGGACTGAACCTCAGCATTGCTACTTCCCAGGAGGCCTGGAAACTCTGACAAGACGTGCAGTTTCCAGAGGCTCTGAGTTTTTTCTCCCCATTTAGATGAAACTGAATATTCGTAAGGACCTATGTGTACGGTTAGAGACTGTGTGTTGGATATTTAATTAAGCCATCCACATTTAATGTTTCCCCCGGGGTTGTGCTGGAAGCTAGGGATATGATAGCAGTGGAACCAGACATAGTCACTGCTTTGAGAGCCTTGGAGTAGGACAAGTGACCTCCTAAGTGTGTGCAGCGTAAAAAGTGAGGGGAGTCATTCAAAGGTCATGTGCCTGTAGTGACTGCAGAGACACATAGGTAGGTTTGAATGAGAATGGCTCCCATAGGTTTGTATATGTGAATGATTGTTTACTGGTTTGGGAAGGTGTAGGAGGTATATCCTTGTTGGAAGAGGTATATAATTGGGGTTGGGCTTTGGACTTTCAAAAGCCCATGCCAGGCCCAGTCTGTCTGTTCTCTGTCTCTGTCTCTCTTTCTCACTATCTGTGTGTGTGTGTATGTGTGTGTGTCTGTGTGTGTGTGTGTCTCTCTGTCTCTGTCTCTCTCTCACTGTCTCTCTGTCTCTCTCTCTGTGTCTGTGTCTCTCTCTGTCTCTCTCTCCATCTCTCTCTGTGTGTCTCTCTGTGTGTGTCTCTGTCTCACTGTGTGTGTATGTGTATGTCTCTGTCTCTGTCTCTCTCTCACTGTCTCTCTGTCTCTCTCTCTGTGTCTGTGTGTATGTGTCTCTCTCTGTCTCTCTCTCCATCTCTCTCTGTGTGTCTCTCTGTGTATGTCTCTGTCTCTGTCTCTCTCTCACTGTCTCTCTGTCTCTCACTGTCTCTCTGTCTCTCACCGTCTCTCTGTGTGTGTGTCTCTCTCTCTCTCTCCTTACATAACAGATGTAAGCTCTCTGCTACTGCTCTCTAGTGAAGTGACATGCCTGTCTACCTGGTGCCACACTTCCCTCTGTGATAATGATCACGGATTGACCCTCTAAAACTGTAAGCAAGTCCTCAATTAAAAGCTTTCTTCTATACGTTGCCTTTGTCATAGTATCTCTTCTACAGCAATAGAACAGTAACTAAGAAAGACATTTACTCTTTGCACTCATCAACCTACTCTTTCTGAGTGCCCCCCAACCCTCCACCAGTCACCACAACGGCCAAGGAACCAGGATGACTGGCCCCAGCTCTGGGGATGATGGTCACAATCCTACATGGACTGTCTTCTCTAGTACACAGAGATGCCCCCAAACTGAGCCCATTTTTCCTCAGTCTCACACTGTTGTTCTTCCAAGCCCCTACCCCCACCCAATAGTATCCTCTGAGAACTGGGAAATGCTGCTCACAACTCAGACACATTGCTCTGGAAAACCAGCTGAAATATCCCACCCGTGCTGACTGGCAGTATGAAATTCTTCACCTGGGACTGGACAGTGGTAACAGAGGATGCCCCCCCACCTCCTGATCTCCTCAGGACTCCAGGGACCCCAATTCCTGACTTACCGGGGCAGTGACTCCCCATGAGGGTCCATCCCGCTGAAGATCAGGATGCAGGGCAGGCCTTCCAACTCCAAGTAAGTCTGAGGCCTCCATTCCGCATCCTCAATTTTCTGCCACATCTGCAGATATGAGAGATGTGAGTGAATGCTCCTAAGGATCCAAGTACACCATTGCGTGCTAAATGCACTATGGTGAGAGCTCGGCCATAAAAGCGCTTGCTGCTAAACCTTATGACATGAGTTAAGTCCCCAGAACCCACTCGGTAGAAGGGAAAAAACCAATTCTCAAAAGTTACCTTCTGAAGTCTACATGCATCCTATGACATGTGCAGGCACACATAAACAATAAACAAATGAATGTAAAATAAAGCATACTAGCCAGACATGCAGTTGTACAAACCACACTTGACACTGGCCACTTCCTAACCAGCCTGGCTCTAGAACACTCTGACATCCATCCACTAATTGGTGACCCTTGCAATCCACCATGTAATACAAAGGAAGAGCTTTGTTCTGCATGTGTGTGGTAGGCCACTGTGTTTTCAGTTGGGGAACTTTGTTCTGTTCCTCTCTATCTCCCACAGCAGGAGCAGGATATGTGAGAACATTTGGAAGACAGTGGGTGACCCAGTTGCCTCTGACACCCCTCTAGTTTTCTCTAATGGTGCTGACTGTGCCTCCCTTTCATGGTTTCAATCAACTCTCTCTACCCCTTTTATATCTTCTGTAACCTATGTGTTTAATAAGAGTCTATATGGGACTAGGCACTGTGCTTGGCTTTGACGGACCAAGATCTGTCCACTTGGACAGGAAGAGAACCCTGTCCCTCAAGTGTGAAATAGGGTGGCATCCTAAAAAAGGAAAAGATATTGAGCTGAATTCTGAAGGAATAAGCCTTAGCTAAGGGAAAGGAAGAGAAAGGCACCTCTAGAATAGAAAAATAGCATGCTTCATATGCAGACTGACACTGCAGGCTCTGTTGGGGACATGGGGAGCCTGGGGCTGAGAAGTGGGGAAGCAGCAGAGGAGGTGCAGGGGTGGTCACATCTCAAGGGCCTGCTGCCACCACACCCCTCTTGCTGTCCTTCAGAGGCTCCTGCAAAAGCCCCTCTGCCCCTGAGCACAACACCTACCTTGAGTTGCTTCACAAAGTGCTTGCCCACCGTGATGCCGGAGCTGGGGTGGCCCAGGATGATCTCAAAGTGTTCCTCCAGAGCCAACCGAGCCCGCACATGGGCCAGTCGCTCATAGGCCACAGCTGCCAGGGGTGAACAGGGCACGCGCAGCAGGACCATGAGCCCGTGGCCACAGGGACACTGCTTCGGGGAGTCGAGGAGGTTCTGGGTGATCTCTAGGGTCTCCACTGATGTATGGTTCTTCATCTGCGGGAGGCCACTCACGGCCATCATGGCGGCCGCATAGTGCTGCACAAGAACAAAGGTCCTGATCACCGCGCTGTGCAGGCGGGGGAACCTGCAAGGAACACAAAGAGACCATGCCCATGATCCTGGGCTGGCCATGCTTGCCACCCAAAGACACAGGCAATGCCCAAGTTACAGATGCATAGGTTTGTTACCATTGCTCCTAACCATGCACTTTCCAGCACTGGGCAGGACATACACGCTGACAAGCATGCACACTTGCTCGCCATTCACTCAGACATCTCACCCCAGAAGCTGGATATAATGGTCAGTCAACTTGACAAGGTTTAGAATCATCCCAGAGACACAGCACATCTATGGGAGTGTTTTCTCAGAGGTTTAAGTGATGGAGGAGAGCCATCCTGAATGTGGGTGGCACTGTCCCACTCAGGACAAAGGGAGAAGCATGCTGGGCAGCTGCGTTCATCTCTCTCTGCTTCCTGCCTGCAGCTGTGATGGAGCCAGTCGCTTCACGCTCCTCCCATGATTCCTCTGCCTCGGGGGACGGCACCCTCAAACGGTGAGCCAAAACAAACCCTGCCTTCCCTAGCATGCTTTCGTCAGGTGTATCATCACAGCAGTGACAAAGGAAACTAGTACAGCAGGCAGCCTGTCCCAGGGGAGAACACACAGCTGCCAAGTCCCCACACTTGGGGACCATGCTAAAGGCGACCCTGGGGCCATTTAGATTATAGTGAGTTCTTAGAGACGTGACCAGATGTCTAACCTGACAGATGAATTACAGACCAGGACATAGACAGAAAGGGCAAGGATTCCTTCCTTTGCTTCAGAAACTGTGTTACCACGTTGCCCCTGCACAAGGGCACTGACGGTTCCCATGACTGCATGGCAGTCCTAACGTGTGTGTCAGAAACAGACACAAGGGATCTAGATGGCTTAGTGGGAAAGATGCCTGTTGTATAAGCGTAAGGATCCGAGTTCAAATCTCAGCACCTGCGTCAAAGCCAGATGTACTCACACCTGTAATCTCGGCACTCCTATGAGCATGAGAACTCCAGGAAGCTCACAGGTAAGCTAGCCTGCATACTCAGTGCGAACAAACAAGAGACCACAGCTCAAACAAGGCAGAAGGTGAAAACAGTCACCTGAGGTTGTTCTCTGGTCTCCAAACATGTGCACAGTACATCCAAATCTGAATTAAGACAAATTGATATACAGAGAGAGAGAGAGAGAGAGAGAGAGAGAGAGAGAAACACACCTAAGCAACACTGAAATAAACCAGGTCTCTGTATATCATCACTGTGCTTCCAAGAGAAGTGAATGAACTAATGTCAAGTTTATCCATGATGTTCACATGAATTCTTCCAGCTGGAGTAAGTCCTCAGGAGCTACACCATGGCAGCGCTACCGTGTGTGTTCCAGCAGGGCAGCTAGCTTGCTTATTACCATTACTAACAGCGCTTTCTCCAACCCCATGACATCACCTACCCCTCCAGTCCACCCTCCTTCTCATGGCTTAGCACCTCAGTGACTTTAGAGGTTATGTGCACTGGAGAGAGAACATGGGAAAATGGTCATTGTGGTCTAAGGAAGGCATAATCGGCCCTGGGATTTTGGCATGAAGGCTATAGGCATTGCTCTGACTTTGGTGCATTGGACAAATGATGCACAGAAGATGTTGAAACATGTTCTGCCTGAAGGACAAGTGGAGACTTCTACTCCTGGCTGAGGTGGAGTGACAGGAATCAGCTTTGTCTCCCATCAGAAAGAAATGCACAAAAGCAATGTTTTCAAGACAGAACACATCAGACAGTGAGAGAAGTTGGTCCTGGGCCTGTGACACTAGGAAGTGAACCCCCAAGCTTCCTCCCAGAGATTCTGAGATAGACTTGGGAAGTGGGAGGCAGGCCAAGCTCAGTGGTCCACACAAGCTGGGGAGAGGTATTAGAGCACTGAGGTATCCCAGGTGACAGACAGAGTTCTAGAGATCCACAGGAATGAGTAGCAATAGAGCCACACACATAAGGAAACTACCCCAGGCTAAGGAAAGACTTACTTAAAAAAAATCAATTGGGGAAGAGACTGCATGTGTATATACACGTAATGTGGGTATGTGCACATGCACACGGGTGTATGTGCACATGTATGAACAAGCATGTGGAAGCCATAAGTCAACTTTGGATGAGCCAACAACACTCCACCTTATTATTTTAGATAGGGTCTCTCTGAACCTGGAGCTCACCAGTTGGCTATACCGGTTAGCCAGCAATCCTCAGTGCACCGCTACAGCTGACTTTTTACCTCGGGTACTGGGGATCCAGCCCCAGCCCCCTTTGTGTGCACAGCAAGCACTTGACTTGAGCTCACACATGGTGAGGAATAGTCACCTTTCCCACAAGCCACATGCAAGTTCCAAGAGTCGTGGAAAGTTGTGAAGACCTTAAGAGGGTCTTGCCTGAGTCGGGAGCAAAGTTATAAACAAGAGATTCTCCCATCAGCCAAGAAAGCTTAAACACAAGACCTGGAAGGTTTTAGCTGCTTCTCAAATGCTTCCTAGTATCCCAGAATAAAACTCATGAATAACAAGAATAAAACAGACACCCAGCAAGGTACAGTCTACAATGTTCTGGAGTAGCGGCATGACAGAAGTGTCACCGACCCAGGGTGATTCAGATGCAGAAAAATTATGGGTCCCTTTGATGGAGGGACTGACTGGGTCATCAGGGAGGGAGGGGGGTGAAGTCTTTTCTGGAACTCCGTAGCCCAGGTGTGCAGACTTCCACGTCCCACCTACTCTTGAAGCTACCAAGCATCTCTAGTGACTCTGAAGAGAAACGTACCTTTTCCCCAATGCAGTGACCATGGCCTCAAAGGAGCTGTCATATCGGAGCAGAGGAAGACTGTGTCCTGACAGGGTGGAGTCAATAAACTCAGACAGCCCGAAGTACTTCTTACTCTCATGATACAGGTCCACTCCCTAAACAGAAGAGTACCATCACTCAAGTGTCACAGTCACAGAGAAAGTTGGGAGATTCACAGACCAGGTCTGTGGACAGTGTTTATTGGCAGCTTGATCTAAACCAGTGGTTCTCAACCCGTGGGTTGAGGCCCCTTTGGGGATTAGATGATGCTTTCACAGGGGTTACATATCAGATATCATGCATGTACTGGCTGGTTTTGTGTGTCAACTTGACACAGGCTGGAGTTATCACAGGGAAAGGAGTTTCAGTTGAGGAAATGCCTCCATGAAATCCAGCTGTAAGGCATTTTCTCAATTGGTGATCAAGGGGGGAGGGTCCCTTGTGGGTGGTACTACCTCTGGGCTGGTAGTCTTGGTTTCTATAAGAGAGCAGGCTGAGCAAGTCAGGGGAAGCAAGCCAGTAAGAAACATCCCTCCATGGCCTCTGCATCAGCTCCTGCTTCCTGACCTATTTGAGTTCCAGTCCTGACCTCCTTTGGTGATAAACAGCAATTTGGAACTGTAAGCTGAATAAACCCTTTCCTCCCCAACTTGCTTCTTGGTCATGATGTTTGTGCAGGAATAGAAACCCTGACTAAGACACTGCATATCGGACATTTACATTATGATTCATAACCGTAGCAAAGTTACAGTTATGAAGTAGCAATGAGATCATTTTATGGCTGACTGTCACTTCAACATGAGGAACTGTATTAAAGAGTCACAGCATTAGGAAGGTTGAGAGCCACTGACTCTATATAGTACTGATACTGTGATCCAATGGGGGTGGGTACTTTGTAATCATCCTGCAGGCCTAGAGCAAAGAACAAAGATGGTGTGCTATACTGATCAGTGAAATACTGACTCTGATGTCCTGGGATGGAAGCCAAACATCACCAGTGTTTCTTCCCATTCATTTGGTCCCAGTGTCTTCATGGTTGGGGATGATGAAGGGGTAAACTCAACTTTACCTAATGTTGTCTTACACAGACATAAAAGTCTTTCCAAATGAATGCAGGAACTCCTCCGACTTGGGCCAAGCAAAATTGGGAGAAGTTATCCAAAATGCAAAGGCATGACCCTGCTCTCAAACAGCAGAGAGGGTGAAAACTAGAGCCAAGGAGCCTGTCTCTGGGTCACCCCCCAACAGGGGTCCTGTGCAAGTGGCCCACCCCTTTCTTCCCGTTCTTGCCATTTGTAAATCAGAAGATCCTCTGGCCCTTTTGCATAAGTTCTTGGGTATAAAGCACTTAGAGCCCATCAGAAGTGCCATGGAAATATTAATTCTGAGGCTGGAGAGATGGCTCAGCAGTTAAGAACACCTCTTCCAGAAGTCCTGAGTTCAATTCCCAGCAACCACATGGTAGCTCTCAACCATCTGTAACGGGATCTGATGCCCTCTTGTGGTGTGTCTGAAGATTGTGAAAAAGAAAAGAAAAGAAATACTGGTTCTGATGTCATGGGATGAAAGCCAAACATCCATGTCCTTGGGAGTTTGTGGGAAGACTGAAGTGTTCTGAAGAAAGCCAGAATCCTAGGATACTCACTCCTTGTGTGCCCAGCTAGAATCCAGCCACATAGAATTCTTAAATTAGCAGCACTCTGAGCATCTACTTTCATAAGTGGTGGCCAGCTAAAACAAGCCTCCCAGGCTAGAGGGAGGGAGTCTTGTCTGAAGAATGCTTTAAACATGGCTGCATACCAAGTCACACCACATGAAGCACAAACCTCTCCTATCTCCCAGGGCTTCATCTTCAATGTCTTTATCCAGTATCAGGAGAACAATTATTTAGAATGTTGCTCTGGGACTCAGAGCTTCAGTTCCTGGGGAAAATGTCAAATCAGCTGATCTGCCTATACATTTAAGACAGGACAACTCATGGACAGGCTTCAGAAATTTCTCCAGAAATCCAGGGAGGCTTTAAATCTTACCCCAGACCAAACCAAAGATCCAAGGAGCTGGAACCCCCTCATTCCCGACTAAGGCTTCTACTAAAGCCTTAACTTAAGCATACTGGTTACACCACGGCCCATCAGCACTCACATTGCTGTAGGAGATGGGCCAGTGGATCTCATTGTAGGGGCTGATGAGGGTGTGCTGAGTCTGCAGCGCATACGGGAACGAGGTCACGTGGAGGGTCACAATGTTGGGCGCCTCTTTCACCTCCCTGCAGTTGAGCAGCCTGTCCACTAATCCCACAGATGGGTCACTTTGAGAGTAGATGTTATGAACAGCACTGCTAAGAAGAGAAAAGGAAACAAATGTTAAATAGAATTACTAACACCATGGGATATCCTTACCAGGATAAGGCAGATGATTAAGCTTACAACTAGTTCCCCAAAGGCACCTACAATTGAAGCTTATTGTTCTGCCCAGGACTAGAAAAAAAAAGAAGTGACGAGACTTTATATCTGTCAGAAACTCTAACAATAGATACATACAGGAAAACTGACTTTCAGGGAAGGAGCTATGGTGGACTTCTTGCATGATACTGGGTGTACTACTCCTACCCAACCTCATTCTGTCTCAAGAGGTGATGGGGATGTGAGTGGGGAAGGGAGGAGACTCAGGGGACCAGATGAGCCTCCTAATGTCTTCCTGACATACAGAGGACATTGGCTGGTAGAGTACTCATTTGTCTACCATGTGCAAAGTCCTCATTTGATTCTCAGCACAATGTAAAACAGGGCACGGGGGTGCACACATGTGATCCCAGCACTTGGCAGGTGGAGACAGGAAGATTGGAAATTCAAGGTCATCCTTAGTGATGTACTGAGTTCAAGGATAGATTAGGCTACAGGAGACCAGGCTTTGCCTCAAAGTAATAATGATGATAATAATAATAATAATAATAATAATAATAATAATAATAATAATATCTACAAAGTCAAAGTCCTACTGACTTGAGATGATTCAAAGACAACAAACAAATTCTACATTATTTTAGAAGACAGCATTAACAGAATAGGAAGCATTTTGGATCTGGGGTCTCAGAAGCCAGGCCCAGCCCAAGCTTTCTTTGTAAGACAATGGCCTCCAGCACTCTCTTGAATCTAGGGGATAGAATAATGAAGTCAGTGCTTTATCTTCTGGGTTCCAGGCAACTACCGGAGACATCTGTCCCCAAAAGAAGGAACCAAAAGATAACAGCTTCTACCACTTCCAGATGTTCCATTCCTCCAAAACCACACTCAGATTCTAGACCTCAAACTGTCAAGCTTAAACAATTGCCATCTGTAAGGATCAAAGCCCTGGTTTATGACCTGGTCGAGGACTTTCTACCTTCCTCACCTCCATCAGAGGCGATGGCTAACTGGTCAGCTACAAGGGCAACCCCCTGCTGGTGACCAGCCACCAGCAGTCTCCAACTGAGCAACCTCACGCACATCTAGGGTGAGACCCATTTCAAATGAATAAAAGGTGGCTGCCCTTCAAGAAGGGCCAAACCAGCCACCACCCATAGTCCTAGCCCAGAGTTCTAGCAGGAAGGAGGGCTTCACCCAACAACCTCAGGCTGTAACTTGGAAACCCCAGCTAAAGGCCTGGCTCCTCCACCAACAGCTCCAACCTGGCTGCCGACTCCACCTGATGCTCCCCCTTCTATAACACTCAGCCCTTAGCACTTGGAGATTGCACTCAGTGGTCTCAGGGATAACACACAGCTCTGAGATGCTGAAAACTCCCCACATCCTCTGCTTACAAGCACTGAGCCCCAGTACCTCGCTCAAGTCTTGTTCCCTCATCCCCAAGGAGAAATATGTCACCGTCACAGACCAGGAGGTCTGACCTCACTAGATCCCAGTGGGCGTGGTCGTGGATGAGGACAAAGAGCGTATGTGGGTTCTGGAAGGAGTTTTGCAGAAAGGCCTTAAATCTTGCCTGGGCCTCTGCATCTAGTTTCAGAACGTGTTGCTCCGCCCTCTGCTTGGTCACAGGCTCCTTCTCCAGGCCCAGCTCCAGCAGAACCCCTGCAACACAGCAGAACACCTCAGGAGCTCCTGGGTTCATTCACCACTGACACACTGTAGGCCAGCCTGTGTGGCCTGCCCTGATGGGAGAGAGCAATAGTAGGAGGGGCATACGGTAGAGCTCCGTGGGCAGGAGAGTATCTCCAATGGCTATGTGCATAGTTTCCTGCTCCCAAGGGTGCCAGTTAAGCAAGCCCCTAAAGCAACAGCTCTCAAAGAGATGGGAAATGCTCAGGCTCTTGACAGAATTATCTCAGCTTCAAGCCATAGGCCCAACATCATACCACTAAGGAGGTAAGATATGCTGCATGAGTCACAGAACGGAAGTCACAGAATGGAAGAGATAGCAAAAAGATAGCCAGCTATTGGTTCATTCTTTTAATCCTGAGGAAAACCAATGTCCTTGGAGATGTTTTACGGTCTATAATAAATGGGCAACAATAACACTTGATCCATCTACAGCAAAACATGGCAGCAACATTCATTCTGTGACAGTGGGCAGATCAAAGCCCCTCCCCCAGGCCTCACACTTCCTTGAAGGGTCCCCCTACCTGAATGCCAGACGTGAAACACGGTCTGCTGGTAGGTCACCTCTGACGGTGGGATGCAAATGAGAAAGTCCACCTTCTCGAAGGACCCCAAGTCCAGATTCTGGGTGCTGGAATCTGCGATTGAGCACACGTGGGAGAGGAGCTTCTGCGCCACCGCCAGCTGAAAGGGCCGGATGCCCCGTGGCTCCTGATGGTAACCTGCAGCCAGAGCCCCGAGGGATCCCAGATAAGCATAGCGGGCAGCTACTACCTCAGCTAGAGATGGATGAGCCCCAGAGTGCAGGAGGGGAGGCCTAGCCTCACAAAGCAATCCGGGAAACAGGTGCTGTCAAATTCAAGTGCATGCTCTCTCAGGTAGACCCTGGGGCATCCTCGCAGACATCCTCCTTCCTCAGATAATAAAGAAAGAAAAGTGCCAACGACACTAGATTGTGAAAGGAGCACCACATTCCCCAGAAGGGAAAGAAATGATCGTAGCTCCTTAAACCCTCCTCTGAATGAACGATCGAAACAGTGCACTGGGGGAAGAGAATCAGCAGGAAGAAATATAAGAAGAGAGGATGACCTTGCATCAAAACTTCCCATTTTAAAACCGGCCTGTTTTAAATGCTAAGGATACAGCCTGCCTTCCAGGAGCACCTTGGAAATTTCAAGGTCTCAAAATTTCCAGACAAGTATGGTAGAATTTAGACCCATCCCTGCAGGCTTCCTCATCACATGCTGAATGCACCTGAGACCCCTCGCTCTATGACTCGCTGTGCACACCTGTGCACGCTCCTGCTAGCACTCACTGGGCACACTTACACATAAGCCACCATTCCCTGTGCACACGACAGCCACTCCCTCCGGCACTCACACTATGCCCACCCGTGTCCTCTCTGTCCGTCCCTTACTGTGCCTACCTGTGCCCCTCCTCACCACTCACTTGTACACACCGGAACCCCGCTGGCATCCAGCACGGCTGTTTTCTTGGTAGAGGAAGCGGTGAAGGAGGAAGAGACGTGGCCTTGATTTTCCTGGTGAAATTTGTCCAGCAAAATGTCAATGTCACCCTCTGCCCAAAACAGAGAACAGAAGTGGGTTTTGCATCTGGGAGAAATTCAGCAACCCTCTCTGGACCAGCTACTGTGTCTGCTCTTGGCCTGAAGTCATGTGTGGAGAAGGCCTGGTCTTCTTGTCCAGAAACCGTATCCACAGGCTGGAGCATACCGTGGCTCCACAGGGGATGGGGCCAAACAGAAACAGGGTACTTAAGGTCAGAAGAGAAGGTCTTTGAGCCTTTCCAGGCAAAGATTGGTCCATAGAGCTTTCTTAAAGAGCATTAAAGGACTCCTGAGGGACCAGAAGCTGGAGTGAGTGGAGGGTCTGAGTGACTGAATAAGCCACAGAGATAAAGACAAAAGGGCTCGAAACACAGGGAGAGCCATGTGCTGAGGCCCATCCCTGTAATCCCAGCATCCGAGATGATGAGATAGGGCTACTGAACATTTGAGGCGAGTATAGGCTATAAAAGGAGACCCTGTCCCAAATAGAAAGATATAAACAGACAGACAGACAGTCAGGCAGGAAGCACAAAGCCTTTTCCCAATCCTGGTACTCTATAGCCAGAGCAGGAAGATAGACAGACAGCCAAAAGCTCTGTCCTGTGGAGGAGGCAGAGGACATGTCAGAGCACAGAGTAGGGTACACAGACTCAACAGCTCGGCTGCAGCGGATGTCAGGGGTCGGGGAGCCCAGCAACCTCCCCTCCACAGATACTTCTCAGTGTGTGCACATGCCCCTGCCTCAAAGCTTACCTGGACAGAGACTGCTAAAAAAGGCCCCCAGTGAGTCCACTTTGCCAGTGACCAGCTCATAGTGGACTTCTCTCTGGTACTCTGCAGGACTGAGGAGGCTCTCAGAGAGAATCCGGGCTTGGTATTTCCCTGAAAGGTAAAAACAAAACAAACAAAACAAAACAGCTGTCATTGGACCCTCAGCATGAGCTGATGGAAAGTCTGACTGATCCCAAGCACCAGCATGCCTGAGGAAGAAATGAAACAGAGGCTTGCAACACCTTGATCAAGGAAGAATAACACAAAGGCCATTATCACTTAGAGAAAACCCCTGGGCCTGACTCTGTATGCCACCACGAGCTGTGTGGCACAGACAAGTCTCCTGGCCTTCCAGACCCACCATCCTCATTGGTCCCAAATGGTTAACATCAGTGCCAGCCTCACAGAACACAGGCAGTAGTGCTGGGCACACTGCAGAAGCATGGGCTTATTAAAGATGGTGGGACTCACACCCAGAAAATGAATTAAGGAAGACCAGTCAGTTTAGGAGCAGAGAATGTTAAGAAGCCCCCCAAGACTCTGCGTAGAACCAATGTGCACTTTTAATTCTAAGTGATACAAAAACCTCAGGTAGAAAATAAATATCATTCTTGAATAAAAACAGCAACTCCAAGGAGTCTAGAGAGATAGCTTAGTGGTTAAGAGCACGGGTTGCTCTTCCAGAGGACCTGGGTTTAATTCCCAGCTCCCACATGGCAGCTCACAACTGTCTGTAACTCCAGTTCCAGGGGATCCGACATCCTCATACAGATAAAACACCAATGCACATAAAATAGAAATGAATTAAACCATTGAAAAGAACAGCCCCCAAAACCTGTGTGCTTGGTGCTTATCCTACCAAGGAAATTCTCTCCAGCATGCCATCTTGTCTCAGCCTCAGGAGCAATGGCTGCACACAGTAGGCTTTCAGGGAAATTTTTAATACTTAACTAGCAAAGTGGATCAATGCTTCTTATCTCAGTCTGGTCCTTAAATGACTGGAGGCTAGAGTGGTGGTGTGACTGGATTTTTTTTTTTTTTGAAGTTAGATTTTTGTAGCCAAGGCAATTCAAACTCCAAAGTTGGCCCCAGTCTCTCCAGGGACTAAACAGGAGATGCTGATAACAGGAATGTCTGTAACTAAGCATGTTTCTAGGGATGAGCTGCTGAAACCAATGCTGCCTTCCAAAGCCACCAGCATGGACCAAAGAACTAACTGCCCCTATGACCCAGAACCCCAAAACAAAAGAAGGGGAGCCACTCTTTGGGGAGACTGGGCAATCAATAATGTGGCTTTTTCACTGACCAAGGGGTGGCCAGGACTCACCTGTGACAGCAATGCAGGAGTCAATGGTGGCATTCCGGCAGGCACAGATGATGACCACATAGTTGGTCTTGGAGAGTTTCCCCTCGATGAGCAACCGGAACATCTCAGAGAGGCCCTCGGCCAGGGAGTAAGCACACTCAATAACATGCACACTGTCATTACAGGAGCTGGCGGCCAGGCCCGCCAGCCAGGGCAGCTGTGCAGAAGTCACGGGTGCTGCTGTGCTGGTGGCTGGCGGGAAGGGCTGTGGAGGCGCCTGCTGGTACTGCCTTATCTCGGTCAGGTGTGATTCACGCCAGGAGCGCAGGAAGATCTGCTCCAGGTCCTCCATCAGCGGTACCTGGTCTGCAGCTGCAAGACACGGTGGTGGCAGAGAGATGCCTTCAGCGCCTGCTGGGCAGGTGCACAGGCATCTTGCCACCAATGCTGCTGTGCGCATCCCAGAATATGCAGGTATACTTAGAATCACAAGGCCTGAAATAGTGATGTCAAGACACCAAGGCTTGGAACTAGAAGGGAGGTTATCAGACTTTCACCCTGTTATCCCTACACCAGCTACAGGGACCTTAGCTGCCCTGCCCACAGGACAGCTATGAATGTAGCCCAACACAAACATCATAAACTTTCTTAAAAGACCATGATGCTTTTGCTATTTTAAAACCTCTGAATGCAGTTCTCCAGTCTGTTGTGACAACGCTGTTGTTGCAAACGCCAAAAGGTTGGTCAAACCTATTACAACTTCCCAATCTGTAAAAGGCAATTTGTGCTAGCAGCTCAGGGCTGTGCCAGAGTTTAATACGATGGGCCTATGTATAGCTTCACTTATTTTCCCATTTACTTCTTGTGAGGAGTGCCAGAGAATATGTGTGGAGGTCAAAACTGAACACTTTCCCCTTCCATCATGTGGGTTCCAGGATCAAACTCATCTCCAGGTTTGATGGCAAGTGCCTTGACCCCCTGAGCTGTCTCACTGACCCTCCTGTCTTTATTTGTATTAGATACTTCTGATTGCAACTTGAAGTAGATAATCAGATTAGAATAGGCAGATTAGCTGTCATACCCCTTGTCTCTAGACAAGGAGGAAGAATGTGTGGGTCTGGTCCGCGATTCTCACGAACATGGGGAGAGGGTGGTGATGGCGAGGCTGGATCCCGGATGAAGCTGTGACAGCTGATGGATACGTGGAGCTTGGGAAGGAACCTCAGATCTGACACTGGGTCTGCCAGAACCTTGACCATCCTATGCCTCCATCTTGAATCTCCTCAACACTGAGCCTCTGACGACCTGGATGCTAAGGGTCAAGCTTGAGCTTCTCAGTGTCCACCAGAAACTGCTTACAGTGGGTCACAGCTGGCCTGGACACTTCCACATAGACTATACTGAGGCTGTGTTTTTCCTGAATTTACACCTTTGGCCTTAGCATTCATAGACTTAAGAACTTCCAGTCCTCAGGGCAGCTGGTCTTGAGAGAAATACAACCGGAAGTCACCAACAAATCTTTCACTTATTCCCACACTCACCTGTCGTGCCCACCCCTGACCCCACACACACCTACTGTGCTCTCTCATATCCCAGCCACCCCCATGTGCTCCTACCCACACCCAGCTCCCAACCTGCGCTCCCACCCACCTACATACCCCCACCCGTGCTCTCTCCTCAGCCCTTCAGAAGCCTGTTCCTTCTGGTAGTCAAGGCCTTTCTTGATGACCCTAAATGGGCCCCACATGACCACACCCCATCAAGTTCCCTCTCAATTCTCTTCTCTGGTTGGGCTGGTTCTCTCCGGTTGGCGTTATTGCCTGTGTCTTTTGTGTATGGAACTATGTCTGAACCTCTCTGTTGATTACGCCCTTCTGTTTGCTGACCCTTCCCTGGGAAGGGCAGGGCAAACCTGGTCTTTATATTCTTCTCTGGCCTCCTGAGTCTAGTTGGTCCTCCCAGTCAGTTCCATCCCTAACCAACGGCTGGGCACAGGCTCACCCAGTTGGACGAGGTAGTAGACGGTCAGCAACAGCTGTGTCTCCTCAGATATGGGCTGCATGGTGGAGGCCCCGTGTTGCTCATAGGCCCTGGAAAGAGACTGTGAGTTCTGGTAGCAGGTGTATAGTAAGGGGCTGACGACCACATCATTCAGGTTTCCGCAGAGGTAAGGGAAGTTCCCATGGCCTAGAGGAGAAGAAGACCCATTCAGTAACTGGTCTTGTGCTTGGCTTTAGGGAGGTACAACTATGGATCCCCTGAGCGCAAGAGCCAGGAGAACTCTTAGGTCTCTCAGAGACTCCTTATCAGAAACCTCAGCCCTCATACAGCCCTTGCTGAGTATACCTATTCTGCCCTCCTAGAACCTCGGACAAAATGTCATCTGCCATGTCTGGCCAGAGGCAGGGCATTTGCTTGTTCATGCTGTCCAATCCCCTTTATTTGCAATTGAGCAAGTTCAAGCCCAAATTAAGGATGTTTGCCCAGAACTAAATGGCAATGACCTCAAAACAGCTGGTGCGTGTGTCATAGTGAGGACTGTTCACCAGACTTTTGTCCCAGTGCCAAATCTTATACCCTCCTGAGGATCTTTAGCTGGCAGAGTTAACAAAACAGGTTGGTGTCTAGACCCAAAGACCTAGAAAATGAATGTACTGGCTGGTTTTGTGTGTCAACTTGACACAGGTTGGAGTTATCACAGAGAAAGGAGCTTCAGTTGGGGAAGTGCCTCCATGAGATCCAGCTGTGGGGCATTTTCTCAGTTGGTGATCAAGCAGGAAGGGCTCATTGTGGGTGGTGGTATCCCTGGGCTAATAGTCTGGGGTTCTATAAGAAAGCAAGCTGAGCAAGCCAGGGGAAACAAGCCAGTAAGTAGCATCTCTCCATGGCCTCTGCATCAGTTTCTGCTTCCTGACCTGCTTGAGTTCCAGTCCTGACTTCCTTTGGTGATGAACAGCAATGTGGAAGTGTAAGTTGAATAAGCCCTTTCCTCCCCAACTCACTTCTTGGTCATGATGTTTGTGCAGGAATAGAAGCCCTGACTAAGACAGTGAACAGCCTTGAGTAATGCTGGAGTGGATGTTAGAATCCTTCTGATGACAGCTCTCAAGGTAGAACTGCCCAAGCAGGAGTCTGACCCCTTCTTTGTCATCATTGGCTGCATGACCTTACGCAAGAACTTGACCTTCTCGAAGCCTTTGCACAATGTGGAGATGCTAAATGATCAGTCATGATGAGAGCGAATATCCCTCTCTGAATCTCACTATGTAGAGCTATGCTTAGACATAGTGACATACACATGGGACTCCATGGGTCACTTCCTGAGAAAAACTGTTTCTCGTACTCTAAATGTGACAGACAGATTTGCTAAGACACGGGCTGGCCCCACCCACATCTCCAAGTTCAGAATTTAGGTATGTTCTCTCTCTGGGGCAGAAATTTCTGTCTACTCCCCTCAGATACTAGGGTGCAGGATCAGCTGGACAGCACCGGTCACAAATGTGCCAGCTTACAAGAGGCAATGTGGTTACCTTAGGAAAGGGATGCCACGCTTGTCATGCAAGGGGCTGCTGGAAGCCTCCCTGAGAACCAGATGAAAGCTAAGTTACAGAGCTGCTGGCTGGGCTGGAAAGCCTAGGTGGGGGTCCGGGAAGAGAGTATGCTTGAGTAAGGCTGAGGATCTGTCCTCTGGGAAGAGAGTATGCTTGAGTAAGGCTGAGGATCTGTCCTCTGAGTTTGCTCAGTGTGAGATACGGGTCTGTGCAGCTCCCTTCATATGGCGTCCTGCTCAGCACAGGCGCCGGGGTCCACCTCTGAGTCCTGTAGCCTGTCCCAGGTCTGCACTCTCGGCCTCTCTCACCCACTCACCAGCAGAACAGCATGAAAGAACATATGGCTTGATGGAAGGTGAGTCTTCAGGGCCCCGTGGAAGGCCAAGGCACTGAAGGTCAGATTTGTACCCTCCTTCCTGAATACTGTGCCCTTTTTGCTCCTGGGGTGGGGGTGGGGGGGATGCTGGTTTATTTTAGGAAAGAAGGCATGGCCCTGTAACATAAGCAGCTGCTGCTTCTGGCATTTTCCTGTCCTGTTTCCACCTCTCTTCCTAGAAACAAGATGTTAAATGTTCAATGAAGGAAGCAGATACGTGGTCCTGTACATCCCAGCAGCTAGGGTACTGCTTGCTGAACCTGCACACAGTTCCCTGTTTCAAAGTCTCCAGTTCCTCCAAAAAGGATTTCTTCAGTTGAGCTACAATATTACCTCTGTGTAACCTATACTAGCCACCACACAGAGGAGATCAAATCCTATCTTATCTAATGCTTCTGGAACAGTGTCTGTGGCTGAGTGCATGGTCCAAAATGACTTGTGGCTTTGGGTGACAACAGAACAAGCCACGGGTTGCTTTGTCCATCTCCTTAGTCCTCGGCAGTAGCCAAGGACTACTGGGGTTTGGTGAGACAGAGAGAATGAAGGAAAGGACAGCAAATGAACAAGTGAGTGTCCTAGGTAGGGTCACTATACTCCTGCTGGAACAAACTGACATGCTCTGTCTTCTCGGCACACTGGACACTGGGTCCGCTTCATTTGATCATTGCCTGGATAGCATCTAGATTGGCTCAGGAAGATGCCTTTGGACTTAGACTGAGAGGAGGTCACAGTTTTGTGTGGGAGTCCTGGCAGCCTTCCCTACCTCCACAACTAGGTGCACAGCTGTACTTGCCTTTAAATATCACTGGTTTGGCCTTGCAAATCTTCAGCAAGTTGTCCGGAACAGAAACGGGTTCACCGGAGGCCACCACTGGGAAGGTGACTGACGCTGGTCCCACCAAGCCAGCTTGGGGTACACAAGGCATGCTGGTACCTTCTAGGAACACAGCAAGCATATTAGTAAAACATAGCATCTGTCCTCAACCCACACAACATCCACCCACCCCATGAAACTGTTGCCTGACCTATCTCCATACTCATTAGACTATGGGTTCACTCAGCCCCACCTTCCCCCATAAACACTATCTGCACCATCAGCTGAGAAGCTGCTTAGAGACCTTGCTAGATAGGGGGTTAATACAGAAGTATCACGGGATTCTAGACCTTAGGAAGCAGCAGACACATGAGAAGAGATCCTTCTGCTATGCCAGGGTCTAGCTTCCCCCAGAACCCCCTCATTCACCTGCCTGTCCACATGTGAACATGTGCACACATGCCGCTAGCAGGTCACCACCACTGGCACCCAACTTGGGGATTTGGGCAAGGCCCTGGCCACTTACCATGCTTAGCTCTGTTGCCACCACCCTGGATGAAGCCACCGTCCGTGGTTGATTTAGACTCTGGGGACCACCCTTTGTGCCTCTTTTTGGGAGGCCCAGAGTTTGGCAAGATACCTAGACAATAGTCAGAGCAGGGGTTAGGTCACCATTGGAAACTGGTGTCAATAAAAACCTCCCCTGATTTGGAGTGCACATCTGTTTTCTTTTGTTTTGTTTATAGAGGTGGGGCTCAAATCCAGGACCTTGTACATGCTAGGTAGATGTTCTACCACTGAGCTATATTCTTAACCCTTGGTAGTTTTTAAAATCACAGTCTTACAATGGATTTTAAGCTCTAGTCAAGTATCTAAGCAAAGGAAACACCCTGTCGATTTTTATAAATGTTTCACTCCACAGTTGTGTTTAGGTTGCATCTCTCTTAAGTTTAAAGGTTTTTTGTTTAAAAAACAAAAAACAAAAAAACAAAAAACGGCCAAAATGCCGGGCGGTGGTGGCGCACGCCTTTAATCCCAGCACTTGGGAGGCAGAGGCAGGCAGATTTCTGAGTTTGAGGCCATCCTGGTCTACAGAGTGAGTTCCAAGACAGCCAGGGCTACACAGAGAAACCCTGTCTCAAAAAACCAAACCAAACCAAAAAAACCAAAAAAAAAACCAAAAAAACCCCAGCTGAAATAATAATAAAGTCTACCAAGAAAGCGGTTTAATCACAAGCAGAGGGAATACAAGGAAATTCTTAAGTGAAACACTTAGCCAAGGGTTTGGGCTCAGTAAGCGGCAGCCACCAGTTTCAACCACATAGCATTACCTAATCAGCCAGCGCGCATCGCACCAACACAATTTTGCCACTTGAGGGCAGTACTGATCCACCTGCACACCCCCTTCCTGCCCTCCAAACCCACATCACCCACACCCAACCTGGAAAGCTAATGTCACATGTTGAAAAGCAAGACCAAAGGGTTCTTCTTGGAAGGGGGAACAAAATACTTGCCGGAGGAAATACAGAGATAAAGTGTAGAGCAGAGACTGAAGGAAAAGACCATCCAAAGACTGCCCCACCTGGGGATCCATCCCATATACAGTCACTATTGTGGATGCCAAGAAGTGCTTGCTGACAGGAGCCTGATATAGCTGTCTCCTGAGAGGCTCTGCCACTGCCTGACAAGTACAGAGGTGGATGCTCTCAGCCAGCCATTGGACTGAGCACAGGGTCCCCAATGGAGGAGCTAGAGAAAGGACTGAAGGAGCTGAAGGGGTTTGCAACCCCATAGGAAGAACAACAATATCAACCAACCAGACTTCTCAGAGCTCCCAGGGACTAAACCACCAACCAAAGAATATACATGGAGGGACCCATGGCTCCAGCCGCATATGTAGTAGAGGATGGCCTTTGTCAGGTATCAATGGGAGGAGAGGCCCTTGGTCCTGTGAAGCCTGGATGACCCAGTGTAGAGGAATGCCAGGGCAGGGAGGTGGGAGTGGGTGGGTGTGTAGGTGAACACCCTCATAGAAGCAGGGGGAGGGGGATGGCATAGGGGGTTTAGTGTCAGACCAGGGAAGAGGATAACATTTGAAATGTAAGTAAAGAAAATATCCAATAAAAAGAAGAGGAAGAAGAAGAAGAAGAAGAAGAAGAAGAAGAAGAAGAAGAAGAAGAAGAAGAAGAAGAAGAAGAGCAAGACTAGAGGCTGGACCCACCGCTGCATGTGAATCTCTGCCCACTCTAGATGGCAACACGCCCATGACTTAAAACTGCATGTAAATTATTCAAAGTACCAAGAATGGGCTACCATATTTTCTTAAAACTCCAGACACAAATTTTCACATCTCTCGAACCCCCGTCTCAACCCTGCCACACTTTAAACTCACCTGGACACTTTTATTTATTTATTTATTTATTTATTTATTTATTTATTTATTTTTGGTTTTTCCAGACAGGGTTTCTCTGTGTAGCCCTGGCTGTCCTGGAACTCACTTTGTAGACCAGGCTGGCCTCGAACTCAGAAATCCTCCTGCCTCTGCCTCCCAAGTGCTGGGATTAAAGGCGTGCGCCACCACTGCCCGGCACCTGGACACTTTTAAAACTACCTAGCCAAAGGTGGTGGTGTATACCTTTAATCCCAGCACCCAGAAGGCAGAAACGCAAATATCTGTTGAGCCCAAGACTAGCCTGGTCTACATTGCAAGTTCCAGGCCAGCTAGGGCTACATGGTGAGACCCTGCCTTTAAAAAAAACAAGATAAGCAAACAAAAACCTATCTGTCTGAACACAAGTCTATTCCAAGGAACTCAAGAAGCCCAGCGTGTGTGGACTGAGTCATCTGGATACCTGGAGCTCCCGGGTGATGTGAACCCAGGCTGAGGGTAGCGTCTCCTCAGTGTAAGCAGAGACTGTACACAGGCCTGGCAGATGCTCATCAAGGCTGTTTCTGCCTAGGCTCTCGCTAGAGCTACCACAGGGGGCCTCTGGAGTGACAGTAAGAACACATACCCTGTCACTAGTGTCCAGGTTATTCTGAAGCCTGCAGCAGTTTGAGAATGACTGCTGTAGAGTCCCTCCAAAGGGACCCCAAATACAACCTCTCCATTAGACAGACCAAAGCAAAGGAAGAAACAAACAAAATAGCACAGGGTTAAAGGGTATGAAGTACTTTCCCTATAAAGCCCTTTCAAACCAGCAGGCTTCTTCGCCTCAGAGATAGGACTCTACCTCTGCACCAGGTGTTCAGCTCACACAACACTGGCCCCAGAGACAGAGGAAGTGCTCCTCGGAGAGAGAACGGCGCTGGAGCTGAGGAGTCTCCTCCTCCGTGCTCTAGAAGGTCAACCGGAAATACCTCTACTGGGACTCTACACCAGTAAGTTCTCTCAAAACATCAGATACCAGCGTATCTGGTAGAGGGGACCCCGTCTGAGGAGGAAGTTCAGGACTTTAGCTTCCTATCCCCTGCTACTTGAGAGCACGACCCTCATCTGAGACAAGGTGCCTAGTTCATATCCTCCACCAGGGGGCAGCATTTCACTGAGAGCAGCGAGTGCCAGTTGGAAGGAGTTTCCTATACACTGCTTTTGAGTGTCCCCTCCCCCCAAGGACAGAGCAGGCATGGTAGCTCTGACACACACACACACACACACACACACACACACACACACACACACACACATCAATTCTGGTCAGCCAGTGTCTCTGAGTTAGTCCCTCTCTCCGTCAGGCTCCACCAGAACCATGTGCTGGAGACTCCAAGGTACCTTCAAAAGTCAAAGATTACAATAGGTTGCTGGGACTCCAAGAATTCTTTTTTGGGAGAGGAGACTATGGCCCTGAGCTGAGCTCTAGAGGTGGGGTGAGCACTGAGTGATGGGACAGTGTGGACACCAAGGCTGTGAACAAATGAAGGCAGAGAATGAGGTTCGGCGGGCTGATTCCAGAAGACCTTTAAGGCTCCAGCAGTCTGGGATTTAAAGATCTCCATACCCCATACAACTCCACAAGGTAAGCTTGGTTAAGTTCAAGTCCAATCCTGAAGGAGCCTCTATAGGCTCCTTGCCCAAAAGCCAAGGTCTAGGCCCAGGCTGAGAGATGCTGGTGCGTTGTCATCTGAGGAATAAGTTGCATGACACCAGGACTAAGTGTCTACTAGCTAAGCTCAGGGGGAAAGTCATAGACAGCAAGGGACCTCCTGTCCTTATGACCAAGGCCAGTCTTCGGTTATGTGACTGCTGCATCAGCACCTGGAGGAGAAGCAGCTCATGAAGGAAGGTGGGAGTCATGAGGGTAGGATGGGGAATGATAAAGGCTCCAGGAATGTGGAAGCTAGTCAAGGCTGAAGAGTCCTGGATCCATGTGGGGCAGGAGGATTGCTTCTTCAGCAAATGGTTACAGTCTACAGATTTTGACCAGAGAAGCCTTTGGGCACAACAAAATTTTATTCCAGCCCAGGGTGCTTCTCTGGACCTCAGCCTCTTCCTTGATTGTAAAAATAAAACTCAGGCACCACACTCTAGCCATGAGCTGCAACTCCATCCCTAGGATGGGCATTTTCTGTTTTTTTTTTTTTTTTGGTTTTTCAAGACAGGGTTTCTCTGTGTAGCCTTGGCTGTCCTGGAACTCACTTTGTAGACCCGGCTGGCCTCGAACTCAGAAATCCTCCTGCCTCTGCCTCCCAAGTGCTGGGATTAAAGGCGTGCGCCACCACCGCCCAGCTGGATGGGCATTTTCTAAGGGCCCTTCCAGTATAGTCTTGGGCCCTAAGCTCAATTCAGCCATGTTCATGGGGTCAGGGGAGAAGGGACGGACACAGCAAGAAGGGAAGGGAGCAGAGAAGATGCGCTGTCAGAAGGCTTGAAAGCAGAGAAGTCTTGTCTCTAAGACATGTTCTTAGGGACAGCGATGGTGGGAGAGCACTGGACCGGAGTCGGAAGGCAGCCCCTAGGTCTCTTTGCCTCCTTCCTCCCACGAGTCTCTAGAACTCATTTATCTCCTCCCCCAGGGATTAACTGAGCAGACAAGCTTCAGTGGCAGGCTCACACTGATAACTATCGCCAGTATTGTTCAGTGAGGTCCCAGATGTGCAGTGATTCCATGCCGCATCTGGAGAGCCTCTTACCGACTTCAGGGCAGCATGCTAACTCCCAAGGAGGGACTGCTGAAGAGGCTGCTAGGTCTTGTGGCTTACAAGAGAGGGCTGGGCTCTGAGTTCATTCTTATCTGTTCGGACACCAACACTCTCCATCTTCCTGACCCCTACTTCAGAAGAGGTCATCTGCCATCAGCACGGAGCCCTCACTGCCCCTCAGCACACATGATGACTCCCACACATGACTCCCACAGCACTGGCCCAGGCACAGACCAGAGGACATGTGACACCTATCCTGATGTTCACTAATGCAACATTAGACTCTGGAGGCTCCCATGTCCCTGGTCCCATAGCTCCCATGCACCCTCTGGCCCAGCCCTAGAGAAAGGAAGGGCCCCCAGCACTACCTAAGGCTGAGGGGCGCGGCAGGGCAGACAGGCTACTCTTCACCAGCTGTGGGTGCTTGGGGGAATCCTTGCCATTGAAGACAGCAGGACCTGTTGCTGTGGTCACTGAGGGGTGATCAGAGGCTGGTCCTGAAAGCAGAAAGGATGGAAAGGGGGTCAGACCACAGGCTGCACTAGAGACAGGCAAACCCTAGCTCTGTGCTGGTGAGTCCCATCAGGAAAGTAAGGTTCCTGACATAGAGATTCTGCCACATAAACACATACACACATGTAGAAACACACATGCATTCACATGTGCACATTTGCTTACACACTCGTAAACCCACATACACATGCATGTGTACATAGAGAAATACATGCACACCTGTGGGCACATTCTTACCCTGGTGGACATACATGTGCACATATGAATGCAAACACATTTCCAATTTCACAAACATGTACACATATGCACAGGTATGCATAAAGGAACATGTGCACACTCTCCTGTTTGCACATTCAAGTGTACAGAAACATACTTAATAAACACACAAACGTACAAGGAACCAATATACACAAATATACGTATGCACACTTAGAAATACATATTCCTGCTCACACATGAGCATGTGAGCAGACAGACACACACAAGAGCATATAGATATCATGAACCTTTGCTTTTACCCCAGTGGGTCTAGTGGGGGTGAAAGAAGGGCCTAGGGTCATGTGTGTCTGGCTTCCTAACCCACAGCCCCACGTCGGAAATGGATGTTTCTGCTTGCTCTACCTTCCTCCACCTCTGGAGTTCAGTCTATATCAAATACAGGCAGGTTTCATGTCTTCCCTTGCCAGTTGGTGGTGGCGCACACCTTTAATCCCAGCATTTGGAAGGCAGAGGCAGGCAGATCTCTGAGTTCAAGGTCAGCCTGGTCTACACAGTGAGTTCTAGGACAGACAGGGCTACACAGAGAAACCCTGTCTCCAAAATAAGAGAAAACAAAAAGCAAATCAAGGAAAGCTGGTAGGTTGGTTACTGACAGTGTCTGCGCTCCTAAGAGAGTTCAAGTTCCCTAAGACTTGGGAATAATTCTGGGGCAACCATGGATTCTGGTCATAATGAGGCCTCCACTCATTATGGCTGGAATAATCTGGAAAGCTTTCAAGTAGAAGCAACATGTAGGGGCAGTGCCCCGTGACAGTTAGAATGTGGTTCTGGGGCTGACCACCTTGTGTCCAAACCACAGTCCCACTCCTTATGAGCTGTGTGACCTTAGACACTAACTGAATCTCTCCAAAGCTCAGTGTTGCCTCCATAGAATGGGGGTCAGGGTAGCAACTGGCAGAGCCACTGTGTGAAGGACCCAGGTGGGTAGACATCCAGGACATGGAACAGAGCTGGCAAGGAACAAGTACCGTTGGGGGCTGCTGTCGCTATAATCTCATTTAGCTCACCGTGAGCTAGATGGGAAAGGGCCCCCAGGTTTACACAGGGGAACGAGTTAAGTTCCCAGAACTAAGTGAATTACACAACCACTCAGCATGGATGATGGCGCTGGCCTCTACGCCAGGTACTTAGACACAAAAACAACAGGCTCCCTAGTCTACAGTGAAAAAGGGAGTAAAGGGCCTGGACACTGGAGGAAGAGGACAGAGGCCAGCCAGAGAAGGGAGCCTAGAGCCTCAGGAGGACAGCATGTTCCAGCCACAGTGATAGATGGGTGCTAGAACAGAGCCCAGGACACTGGCTCCACTCCCTGGGCAATGTACCACACTAACTTTCTAGGCAGGAGGAACGAACACCACCAGTGTGGCCTCTGAGTCCTCAGAAAGGCTGGTGTCTCTTGGCAACAGCAACCATGCTTACTGATGGACATCTTCTGTGTGGCTCAGGGCTACATGTGTGAAACAGAAACACCTAATGTGCAGACTTGCCTCCCCCAATCCCTGTGAGGTCCTGGGCTAGCCTCAGCCTCCATGAGCCTCCATTTTCCAAACAGTCCACTGCTCACAGGGCTGGTGAGCCTTAGTAAGGTACACACACAGAGTAGGCATACCCATCATGGAATAGATGACAGGAATCTAACCTCAGGCCCTGCCAGAAATCCATTTAAAATGCTGGCTTGGTGCGCATCATCCACTGAGCTATCTAATCATGCAGATAGACGCTGATACGGGATCCTTATCAAACAGGAGAGCAGGCAAGCTTTCCCAACAAAAGCCAGCGTGTCCGCTTTGCTAAAACTTACAGATTCAACATGACACAGAACAGCATGCAAAGTGAAGCTTACAAACTCAAAATGACATAGAATGAGAAGACACCGCGCAGCGCGCCCTTTATTTATTTCGGAAGAATGCTGACACCATTCTCTAGGCGTGTGGCTTTAGCACCTGGGACAGCACTCTGAGGTCTCACCTGCCTGTTGAGCTCCCACTGGGACACTGGGGTTCGTCCCAGGAACAGGCTCAGTGGGGAAGGCAGCCAGGGACCCCGAGCTCTCCAGTGGTGTGAAGAGAGAACTGGAGCAGGTGTTGGTGGAGTTCTGCCGACCTCTGAACTCTAAGGGAAACAAGAAGTACATGTGAAATCTAATCGGTTCTTCTCCAATGGCTGCAGAATGACTTCCTGGAGTGGAACTGTCCCTAGGAGAGAGGGGCACAAGAGTATTTACAGAGGGTGCCGGTGCCATGCTAGTCTCTGTTTCCCTGTGCTGCAGAGCAATGTTCCATAACTGGTTCCCTGCCTAAGGGCGGCTCTATCTACAGAGAGAATAAGAGTACCCAATGGGAGGAACAAGAAATACAACTTACGAAACTGAGTTATCTGTGCTTAACATCCAAGGAGACACAGAGTAATGTCCCAGGGCACAGACCAGTCAGCACCTCCCTCCATCCCTACACATCCTCTCTCATAAATACTGCCTCCCAGCAACAGCTCTAATATGTGAGCAAGATAGAGAACTGGGCCCACGGGGAAGACCAGCTTCATCCATCCACGGGGCCCGGGAACTACTTGATACATAGCGGGAACTTAGTAAGCAGCTATGGAATAAAGTAAAGGAGGAAGAAAAGAGGGAGGAAAAGAGGGACCGCACTCAGTCACTCACACCCGAGACCTCTTCCTTCTACTCAAAGAACCAGTGTGGGAGATTCCAGAAGATTCAGAAAAGTAGGGGACAAATGGACAGCTCTCCTGACTCCTTCTGGGAAGTTCCTCCTTGGGCATGCTCCACCACCGGGAGCAGAACTCAAGACAGCCAACGTCCTTGCTCTTCCTCAGCTGACACAGTGGATAGGAGAGACACAAGGGAGACTGAGGGGCCACGGTGCAGCCTTTTCCTGGTGAAGCCGAGCTCACCCCCAGGGACCAGCATCATAGAGCTGTCTCCCTGGTCACAGGGAGCAGGGTTCAGGGACAGAGAGGGTGGGGATGGCAGGGCATTGTTCAAGCTCAGTAGTCTCCGCCTCCGCCCTGTGATGCCCTGAGAATAGGAGCCTCTTGCTGGGGGCTGTCTTACACACTGTGGGGTATTTAGCAGTATTGGAAGTGACAGCAGTAGCCTCTAGTCCTCATAATCAGGAGCATCCCTAGGCAATGATAAATGTCCCCTGGGAATAAGAACCACTGTCCCTAATACCCACCAAAAAGAGGCTCAGTACCAGGTGGCCCTCTGCTAGTGTTTACCCAGCCCACTGAGTCTGTCACATAAGCTGTCCAAGTACCATTGACCCCAAGGGGCATCTTCAGCGTCATGGGCTTGGCCTACTGCTATGGCCTGTACCACTGTACAGAGGTCCCACCCGCTCCTAGCCCCACAATGCCCACTGGGAGTGCATACCCAGCTCCCTACCCCTCTGCCCCTCCGGATTCAAGCCCCTCCCTCACCGGAGCCTTTCCAGCAAATCAAAGGTCCTTTGGTCAATGCCCCTTGTGCATTTCGAACCAGGTAGTACTTGAGGTGCTTCTGTTTCTTGGGCTGTGTGGTCAGCTTCAGGTTGATGTGGTTGGAGAACTCGGTGAAGTAGCAGAAGCCTTTCTTCCCACAGCCAACACAGTTCCCAGAGAAACCTGGGCAGGAAGAAGGAAACCATGAGTCACTCTGCCTCCCTTTTGACTTCCTTCCAGCCTCCTCTTCAAGCAATTTGCACCCCATACCATTACCCAGAGAGTGTCATAGGCAGAAGACCTGTCATGGGAATCAGGCCAGGGACTCAAGATACCCTTGACTCAACAGGACCAAAGAGACTGGACCACAGAAGTGAGTCTGGGCAAGCACAAGAGACTTCACCCTCTTGGGGGCATACTGAAAATTCCATGTATGTGAATGGATGAAGAAAATGTAGTCTACACACACAATGGAATTTTATTCAGGCACAGTGAAGAACACAATTGTATCATCTGAAGGGGGGCGGGGAATGAATGGAACTGGAGGTCATCATGTGAAGTGAAATAAACCAGACTCTGAAAGACAAACATGTTTTTCTCTCATATGCAGAAGCTATATTTTAAACATATGTGTATATGTATATATATATATATATATATATATATATATATATATATGAGTGGCTATATATTTATATCTATATATCTTTAAAAGAGGGAGAAAGAGGAATAAGCGGATAGTGGGGAAGAAAGACAAAATATCTATTTTCTCTGATATGCAGAACCAGGATATTTTTATATATGTGACATATATAATGCATATTGATATGCATAATATATATTGCTTTAGATCTATAATAAAGGGGTAATATTGAAAGAAGCAAGAGAACCAGTGATGGGATAGGAGGAGGGACCAGGAAGGGTAGTCATGGGCAAATATGAGCAAAATACAATGATAAACATGCATGAAAATCTCTCTTTAGAACCCATTATTTTATATGCTAAGAAATACCAAATGCATGGTGGGGACCCTGGGAGTGAGACTCAAGGTTCAGCAGGCAACAGAGCAGGGACACTGCCATGGCCATGTCACATGACCATGTCAGCGAAGGCGATCTGTCTACTGTGACAGGCAGGCCTCTATGCCCACTTGTAGTCCTAGACAGGTCATCCTGGCAGTGATGAGAAACCTCCTTGTATGAGCTACAAATATTGCAGAGCATGTGTTTAAAAGAATCGCTACAAAGCACAGAGCCATTCCAATGGAGCCAGTCACAGGCAGTGGTTAATACAGGAGACACATGACGACTCCACCTCTCCATCTAACCACTGCTCCTGTGTAAGCCATCCCAAAACAACCTTGCTCTGTCAATAGCCGGTCTGGTTCCTGTGAGTCCAAGGCCTGGGTCAAGGGAGGCCCTGGCCTGGTAAACAGCCAGATTTACTTCCTTTATCACACTCTCTGCTTGACGGTCTCCAGAGGTCATTTTGTGTGGCCACAAAAGCCACATGTCTCTACATAAGCACCGCTCTTAAACAGGCTGTCCCTGGGGTCTCTGGCTAATATTCAAAAGAAGTCCAGTAGGTGAGATGAAATGTTAAAACCATTGCCCCAGAGAAGACTCCACACTGCACAAAATCTCCAGTTGGCACACCATGAGCAATTTAATAGTCGATAAAAGGCCTTAGAAGCAAGGAAAAACCCCAGCCTGTCAGGGATTGGTACAGGATGAACTGACCATCGAAAGCCTGCTCACGCTGTACCAGTGTGAACAGGTTACAGCACACATGGACAGTGCTGTGTGGGACTCGGGAAGGGCTAATATGCGCACAGGGCCAGGCACATTGTACCATTCGCTGTCAAGTGCGCAGGGCACTTGTCTTAACTATTGCCAGTCACTATGGAAAACAAAACGTTCTTGTGAAATCCTTTGAATCAGACACACAAGAGTGGCATGTAACCTCAACTGAAGGATGAAGTCCAGGCCCACAGGCATCCAAGGCTGTGAACTCATCCATCCATCTCTAGCTTATCTTCTCACTAAGACAAGATGCCTCTTAACTCATCCACTCCAACTACCCCTACTCTGCTCAGTCTCAGTCTCTCCCACAAATCCCCTACACATATCCAGCCATTTCTCAGTACTCAGCTCCTTGACTCAGAGGGAACCGGCACTTTCCCAGGCTCGCACACTCATCTTGCTCCAAGTCCTGAAATCTGCTCAGCCTCAGGGAAATGTGTATCTTGTCCCTCGTAGCTCTCTTCCAAAGGGCCATGCTGGGGTGACTGTTCACATGTTGAGTTGTAAACAGGTGTGTGCTGACTGAGAGCATCATGTGACAACATTATCAAGAAGGTCGGAGAGAGAGGCATAATTAACCAATTAATTAATAATAATTAACCCTTCTATTTACCCATTGGCTTCCAACCTAGAAACCTTGCACCTTGAGATACATACACACAGCCTGACTGGTACTCAAGAATACAACCTTGAGAAATGTCCAGAGTTCCTGAGAATAGAAAAGATACTGAACAAGACACAGGAACTACAAGGTCAAGAACACCGAAGAGACCAGCGAGCCAGGTTACAAGCCCTGTACATGGTGTCAGTGAGCATGCCCAGCAGAAAGTGACTGTAGCCAGTGCAGCAGCTCCTGATGGCTCAGAGGTGAGAGTAAGCTCCTGGTCCAGTTGTACAGTGGACAGCTGGTGCCAGCAAGCAGACTTTTTCCAGTTGGGGACATAGCTTTTCTGAGAGACACCTGAGGGATAAGCAAAGAAGCAAGGGTGAGAGCATAGGACTCAGCCTTGAGGAAAGGAAGGGCTCAAACCATCAGATGAGCGATGATGTCATCCTAAGATTCAGGAAATTCCTTGAAGGGTGATGAACACTTTCAAGAAAGAGTACAACACAGAGTCCTTCCCTTATGGAATCAACCCTGGGACTCGGAAGTTTATAAAGACGTCATCAGAAAGTGAGGTATCTGGACATAAGTCTCAGACTCCTGCTGGGCACGGATCCTAGAAGGGACTATGCAGTTACTATGCCACCAAAAGTGGTCTATACAAATAACCCTCTCAAACCCCAGCACCCTGGGATATTTCCATGGAGCTTGTTTGGCAACTAGAGGGCTATCTATTTCAGGACCACATCCCTGAATAGATGCAAGCTGCTGTGTGAAACGTACCCTCTTATGGGGAGGGCACCACCCTCCCATGCAGCAAGCAAGCAGAAATATAGATGTCAGTAGGACTCGGGCTTGAGTCCTGACTTAAATATACCAGGTTTCTTCATATTTCTGGGCTTCAGTTTCATTGTCTGCAAACATGGCCAGAGATAATATTTATTGTACAGCCACTATGTGTTAAGCTGTGTGTGTGTGAAACCCTTTATGCTATCAAGGCCCACCCTCCACACTGAATCTTATGAAACCTGTAAAATAATTCATAATGTCCCCAGTTTACAGATGAGGGGAATTAAGGCACAGAGAAGTGACCTACTCACAGCCTAGAGTGACAGGAGAGGTTGTGCCCAGCTTTGACATATTCTACTCTGCAATCTCTTCCACACAACCACCTACAGGAACATTACAAGGGTTAAGGTGTTCTCTGGATATACAACAGGTCCCAGACTCAGAGCATGGTATCCTCTCTCCTTCCCCTCAAACTAAATAGGAAAGAGGAGAGTACAGGTGGCAAGAGATAAGAAGTGACCCTGCCTGGGTTTCCATTGCCCAGTCACAGAAAACAGAAGGGAAGGCAGAGACAAAAGTTGCCAGTTCCTTCCAGACTGAAGTGACACGATTCTTCCTAGAAGCCCCCACAGTGGCTTCCTTTGATGGGTGGCATCTAAGCATGTGACTTTATGGCCACTGGGTGGGGGGGGTGAGCTTGTTTCTGAGATTATGTCCTTTGCAGAAAGGGGGTCTCCATCATCCAACCCTCATGAACAGGCTGGATTCCCACTGACGCACACAGTCTAAAGAAGACCTCCGAAATAGCCCTGTGAGAGACGTGAGTGGTCAGGAATGTTTGTGAGTGTGAACATACTCTAAGAGCAAAGAAGGGAGAGACAACTTCAGGGTTTCCTCTTGAAGTCTGAGCCCGATCCCAGTTCCGTGCAGAAACACTCTACTTGTGTGAAAGAAGCAGACAAAGCTGAGTGAGAGACAGGGGTCAGGGCAGGTGCTGGGGTACAATGTGGAGAGCTTGAAATTTCAGTGAGAGCATCGTAGTTACATGGAATCCTATACTGACCTCAAACTCATTCTCTGCCTCTGTTTCTTCTCTGATTAAAAACCACAACAACAAATAAAGTTATATGTGTAAGCCCAAGAAAGCATTTTAAAACACATAATTGCCTTACTTTCAGAAGATTTATTTATTTATTATTTTTATGTGTGTGTGTGTGTGTGTGTGTGCATATGTGTGAGTGTGTGTGTGTAATTGTGTGAGGGAACGCCCATATGTGTGAAGGAACCCACACAGATCATGAGAAGATATTGAACTTCCTAGACCTGGAGCAGGTACTAGGAACTGAACTCAGAAACTCTGGAAGAGCAGCAAGCCCTCCTAACCACTCAGGCATCTCTGCAGCCCCTAATTGTTTTATTCATAACACCACCAATATTTCTTATAAGTATAAATTGGAAGGAAAAAATGAAGGAGAAAGAACACATTATTTTGAAAAGACAGGGACTGAGGACGTTCCTCATGTGGGGGAGCATCTGCCTGGTTTGCATTGGGTTTGATTCCAACACGGCATAAAACTGAGTATAAGCGGAATGTGCCTTCATGCCAGCACGGAGCAGGAGGAGGATTGAAGTTCCAGGCCATTTGTCTCAAAATATGAATACATATTAAAAATTGAAAGGAGAAAAAAATGAATCAAAAAATGCTTTTAGAAAACTTTGAGTCTTAAATTTAATAAACCAACTTTTAAAAGAGTTTATGATAGAATCTGAGCTCAACAATTATTTAACACTATTTATGAATGCTTTAGCTTTTTGGATAGGATAATAGCACTGGCTTCCCAGTAGGAAAAAAAAAATGTCCTTGTCCTTTAGAGACAGATATACATAACAATAGTTTCAGATGAAGTACATAAAGGGTGGGATTTGCTTCCAGAAAACCCTGTCGGAGAGAAGAGGGGGGAGTCGCAAGGTGCAGGGCCAGCTGCCCCCCACTGGAACTACCAAAGACAAAGACAAAGTCATGGAGGCCTCTCGGGTTCCTTTCCCACGTTTCAAGGTCAAAGGTGGCTTCCCAGCTTCTGTCCCACAGGACCCAGTGAAGGCCCAGCGTCACACACCTCAAGTGTCCACACCATGATTTCTGAGATGCCCCTTTTCCTCTAAGACTGTACTACAGCATCTGGGTTCAAGATCAAAGGCCTCCCAGCTGCGGCTAAGCGACCTGCTTCGAGTCACGTGTGCTGCCTGTGTGTCACGTATAACGCTAGACAACAGTGTCCCTACCTCACTTGTTTTGTCGGCTTCCTCGGGACAGTTCCAGGCGCACGTCTTCAATGAATAAGATGTACTGTGTGAGTGCTGCTGCTGACTCCGGTACTGCTTCTTCTTCCCAATTAGAAAACTTTTTACTCCTTTTTCAGGGCCTGTCTTGAAACCAGCTACCACTGAAACACCTTCTCCATCACCAACAGTCCGTGCTTACACCCTAGAGACCCTCTGAGGGCACGGCGCCCGTAAAGGTTGGGTATAAGATTTGCCGGCATGCTTACTTCCTATAGGCCTTATGGATCCCGACGGACCCCCATTTTTTTTTCTGCCTGTGTCTCCCTGTCAAAACTAGAAACTCCCAATGGAAGGGTTGAGTTCCCAGGTATACCTAAACACCAGGCTGCATTTGACCGTATACATTCAACAAATGTGTGAATACTTTGCCTACTAACTAAACTATAGACTCATTTTCACCTAAGAAATAAGCATGCCACAAAGACAGATGTTGGCTCCTCTGATGGGTAAGGTACTGGTCAACTTAGATTAATTACTGGCAACCACAACAGCAAAATCTGAAGAATACACCTAGAATGTTTCCTCAGACAAAAATCCCTCAACAGCTTCAAAGGTTGCTGAAACAATATTCCTAGAGGCTATGCTTCCTCCAGGATGATCCACAGACCCTGTTTTATGGATCAGTAAACAGGGCTGAGCCTGGTTACTGCAGGAGCTGTGGGGACCACTTTGTCCTGGGCAGCCACCCGGGTTAATAGCAGGAAACCAAAACAGTGTTAAGTGTCCAAGCTGAGAGCATAAAGTTATGTTCAAAGGAGAGAGCACAGGCTATTTCCAGCCAGCCCTTGTTCTTCATTCCGGATGGCTTTTTGCCAGCAATTAACAAAGTTCCTTCCTGGGCACTCCAGCCACTGGGGAGGAGCCAGACTATTAGGGGCTTGAGGAGAAGGGGCTGGAAGATTCCTGTCTCCAAGGCTCAAGAGGCAGAACCTCCCTGATTTACTGCCCCAGTAATTCCCTTATAGTCACAAAGAGGTGGAATTCAGACAAGATCCCCTCCTTGTCCCACCCTACCCCACCCCACCCCACCCCACCAGCAGATCAAAAGCCAGCTTTGTGAAGCACCACCTTAATACGAGGACTACGTGCACCAGTGAGCAAGCTCCTACACCCAGTGAGCCAGCTCTTGCAGAGGCACAGAGATCCCCTCAGCTTTTAGGTAACTTTCTAGCATTATCCATAAAGAACTGATCTCAATGAATGCACACACCTGCCTTAGGACACTCCCCAACACACACACACACACACACACACACACACACACACACACACACACACACACACACAAGCTATGCTGTCCCCTCCGAGAGCATTCATCTGCCTTGTTCCAGAGTTTACACATATTGCAACCCACCCCAGACTGGAAGCACTAACTATTCATTCCTTTCTCCCCAATTCCCACTCTCTCCTCCCTCCATCCCCCCACTACCACCCCAAACCTTCCTCTGCAGTGAATTTCCTCCCTGATCTGGTTTTGGGTCATAAGAAGCACAAGTCTGGATGTTTAAAGGGCTGAGTCATATGGAGAATACAGAGGAGGATGTAAAGGGTCTCAATCCATAACTTTGTCCCAGGAATTGTCTCTTTACCATGACGAGACCCCATATGAAAATGGACCACGGCCAAGTCCTCCGAAGAGATGAACGGGCAAATCCAAAGTCACTAGACAAGAACAAACTGCCCAAAGCCAGAACATATATCCAAAGCCCCCTCTACTGAATGGGTGAAGGGTGCATAGAAGGCCACGGGGAAGTCTGTGGGTAAACAGTAAACAGAGATCTCTGGGCTCTCAGTCCCACTGCCTCTCCCTTGATACTGCACATGAAGGGAGCAAGGTACACAGCAAGAACAGAACAATGTCATCTGAGCAAGAGGTCAGGCTTGGTCTCATCATCACAATGAGCTATCAGGACCTTAGTGGGCCAGTGACTATTTGAAAGACAGGTCCCCAGGGGCAGGAGGGAAAGCAGCAATCCCAACTGAACCTTGACCACAGCAAAAGCCTGAGGGGCATAGTGAGTAAGGCAAGAACTCAGAGCCTAAAAGACTTGAACTTGGGCTCCTGGTGTCTTCTTTACTCTCATGACTTAGGGCAAGTTCATGAACAAGTCTAAGCCCTCCTACAGAACTGTGACAGCCACCACCTCTCCAGGGGGAGCTGTAAATCAAAGCAGAAGATGGCAAGAGAATCTGGTAATCGTTCAGATGTGACCACCCAGTGTCAGGGATGTGGTGCACACAGGCACATACACACACAGACACAAATACACACACACACACACACACACACACACACACACACACTCTCTCCTGCCTGCTAGTTCCTGAAACTATCTGGGACAGGATGTTGAAGTGTTTAAGCCCTTTCTGGTCCAAAGAGGCACAGGTAGGTTTGAACAGCAAACTATGAAAAAATTAATACTACTAATAATTAATAAATTACTAATACGGGTAGGCTTTCTGGAGGGAAGCAATCAGTCATTTTTTAAAATTTACGTGTATAGGCAAATACATACTGTGTAGGAGCCTTAGTGGTCAACCTCAGCTATCATTCCTAAAAAACTGTTGAGGTTGTTTTTTGAGATATGCTTGGACTTGATAATTCAGCTGAACTGGCTACCCAGCAAGCCCCATGGATTGTCTGTCTGGAGTTATTAAAAGCACAACCATCAGACCTGGCATTTTACATGGCTGCTAAAGATCAAACTTGGGGCAACACTAACCCAACTATCTCCCTAGTCCAAGCCAGTCATATTTTTAAATAATTCCCATTTTTCTTCCATTCCATAAAGAAATGTACCAAAAGACAAAAAAAAATGTATAGAATATCAAAGTACCCTTATCACCAACAGTGGAGGCCTCCCTTCCCCTGCCCCACCACATGCAGACAGAGCCACAAAGGAAAGAAGGAACTCACCGAGCAGGGCATTGTGGCCATTGTCATCGGGCAAGAACCTCTTGTCCACTGCACACACCAGGAGGTGGTCCGGCAGGCTGGGAGATTTGGCACCCACCAGGAGGAAGCCTGCAGGGACTTCAATGGGCTCATTGGAAATGGAGACAAGACGTAGGTCCTTCCCAGCCTGACAGAAGCCTAGAAAGGGTAGACAGGGCTCACATACTGAACTGAGATCTCCCAAAACCAAGGTCTTAGGGACAGAAGGAACACCTAATGACTCTTGTCTCTGTGAAATTAGGGTTTGACATTAATTACCTCTGAGACAAGACAAAACCATCAGAAAGTGAAAGTTGTCTCATCTTTCACATACTATGCTTTATGGGGCTGCAGAATGGGTACATTCAGGGCAAGGGCCAGAACAGGACCTCCTCAGCTTCCCCGAGGGGAGCTTGAGGTTCATGGCTCAAGTCTCTCCACACCTTTTGAACATTGTATTTACAAAACTTTTAAATATATTTTCTACAAGGAAAAGTAAGTTCTCAAAAGTCTCCAAGAAAAGATAAAGGGGAATGGCTGGGATTTCTCAGGTTCTCTCCTGAGCCTTGCTCTAGATGAGGACAAGCTAACTTTGCAGGTTTCCTGCACTGTTAACCACCAGAGAGATGTGAGATCCCCTCCCCATCCTGGGAGCCAACCCTGGGCCCTTGCAGCCTTCACAAGCTTCTCTTTCTTTGGCTGCTCCAGGCTGTCTGCACTGGTCCCTCATCAGACCAGCAAGCAGCCCACCATCAGGGCAGCTGGAGAATATGAGCTGGGGCAGTCGGGGTCTACTGCAGTGACGTAGAAACCCAGTGAAAGCCACTTTAGTGACTGCCCTTCTCACCCTTTCCCTCTGGGGGCACTAGATGGCCCTGTTGACAGCTGTACTGACTTCTTTGTCCCAGTAACATCAGCTGGCACTCGGAGTCAGGGTCAGGGATAGGGTCAAGGTCAGGCCTCAGAGTGCAGAGGGCATTGGCAGCTACCCTGATCGGTTTCCAGTACCAGTCGGTCACCACTCCCAGGCCATGCCTGAATGCCCTGTTCAGTCGCCTGCAGCTCCCAGGCAACATGCATCTCTCCCCCTAAGCCTCTACACCACTGCTTCCTCTGCAGTTTTCGAGCTCCCCCAACCCATGGAAGTCTCCTAGCTAACTCTTACAGATCATCTAAAACCCAGAGGAAGGAGCCTCTTCTCCAGGAGGCTTCTCTGAAGCTCTCTGCCTACATCTGGAGTTTTCCTTCAGTGCCCATGCTGCCAAGCTTACCACCCACACAGACGGCGTAAAGCATCCGTCTCCCCTGATGGCCCCCGAGTTCTTATCTCTAACCTCTGAACTTCCGGAATGAGGGTTCAATAAGTCAACTGCTGTTCACTCTAACAGTGATGGACAACCCTTGGTTTTTGGAGTAGTGGGGCCCGCAGGCCTCCTTGGGTTCAGAGCATAAGATCTCACCACTGCACTGAGATGCTACCTTACCCAGCATGCCTTGCCTCTGTTCCTCATCAGCAAAACAGCAGTGATACTGCCTGCCTGCCCAGATTCAAGATAATACAAATATGTTAGCTTCACAGCCAAGAACTGACAGGCCCAAAAGGTCATTCCTACCCCATTCCAAATAAAATATCCTGCAAGGTCAAACTTGAGTAAGGAAAGTATTTTCTGACCTCCAAACAACAGACCCAAAACAATGACTATGGCACCCCATGCTGTTCCTACAGTTTGGGGCTGTCTACAGTGGCCAAGCAGCTGGGGCTGACTCTCAGCCTCCTGTATGTGCCCTGTGCAGGAACACGAGCCCAGCTCACATCTCAGAGGACAAGGAGCACTATGACCCAGCTGCAGACCCTGAGCAGGGTTGCAGTATCTTACCATCCGTGGTGCAACATCCTTCAGGAGGAGGGGGCAGCTGGTAGGCGTTTGGGGGACTGCTGGGTTCTAACCCTCCTTCTCCATCTTCTTCTTCTTCCTCATTGTCCACTCGGCTGCCACCTAGATGTGGGAGACAACAGGGAGGATTTGTAAGGGAAACTGCTGTGGGGCTTTGGAAGTTTGCTGTAGGGCCTTTCCTTCCACCTGAAGCGACAAGCTCAATACAGACCCAGGGCCTGGGGAACTGGTCATGCAAGAGAAAGGAGACTTGCGCTGCTCTAAGAAGCACTCAGCAAACCCTTGAGGTTGGGCAGCCTGATCTTCTGTACCAGGAGGAAAAGCCAAGGCTGTCTCAGGGAGGATGACTCCCCAAGGCACACACAGACTCAGGCTCAAGTTCACTTCTCTTCTAGCTACCACAGCTGCACACGTCTGCCCAGGTGCAAGGGAGTTGCTATGGATATGGAAGCTTGCTAAAGACTGCACGCAACACCTTGACACAACACAGGCATTCCGAAAACATTCGTGTATGAAGTATCACCATGTAACATGTAACCCGTATCACAAATAAGGAGCCTAGGACTGAGAGAGAGTCACTGATCCACAGCTGTTCGAGGACCTGTGGCTGAGCCTGTGTGTCTGCAGGTGTCCCTAATATTCTTGCAAACACAAGTAGCATGCACTGCCTCAACATTGCATAAGGGGACTGCTGAGCTATACATTAGTGTTCATCCAAAGGATGCATATATTCATTGCTGGAAATGCAGACATACACACAGGGAAGGGGGTATTCCAGAACATTTTAGAATAGGGCCAGACATGCTGTTTGTTTAAAAAAAAAAAAGAAAGAAAGAAAGAAAGGAACAGCAAGTGTGAAATTGGTGAGGAGAGCTCTGACCTTGAGCACCACCCCTCAATGTGGTGAGCTCAGTGCAGCCCCCCTGACTCCTGTCTTCCCTCATTGATCCAGCACCCAGAAAGACTCTCAGTGCAGGGGTCATGCTGAGGAAAGAGCAGCTCACTGTTCCGAGCGAGTGTCAGTCTTTTCCCACAGTTGGGGAAAGCAAGAGGTTCACAAAAATGAACTTTTTCAAGGCTTCTGACATTTAGAAACTTCCGGTGTCTATTCTCATAGTGTTTTGGGTAAAAATACTTGTCAGTGTGTCTTTAAATTTCAAGTACCAAGCAGCACACAGATTAACTCATGGGAAGGGTCTTTACCAACACGGCTGCCTCCCCTCTTTGTTTCCCTGTCTCTTACTGCTGGCTTGTTTTTATGTCTCCTACAGTTCTCATACTTGGCTCCTTCCAAAGGTTTTAGGTTGACAACAAAAGTATGCGTAATGGAAAAGTCTAGACCACAGCTCCGGGAAGCCATAGTTCAGTTCTTAGTTTGCTGTTGCCTATGTGGCCACGGGACACTCAACTTACCTCTCTGTGCAAAGCACGTTGGCTACAAGGTGAGCCCTATGACCATTGTGACTTACGATATTCTAGAACAGCGGTTCTCAACCTGTGGGTCACAACCCCCCAAAGGAGTCAAATATCAATCAGTATAACAGTATAACAGTAGAAACATCAGTTATAAACTAGCAACAAAAATAATTTTATGGCTGCAGGTCACCACAACATGAGCAACTGTATTAAAGGGTCACAGCATTAGGAAGACCAAGATCCACTGTGCTAAAAAATGTGGTACCTTATAGTGACACCAAGTTTTGTACCTATGATAACAGTACAAGCTACTGGGGATATAACTTGACTGGGGCCAAGACCTTGAGAAGGAAATAACAGCTCTCTATCCTTCCTGGTGTCCTGGACCTTGTGGGTGCAGAAGACAAACACCAAGTGGTAGGAAAACTGTGGAAAGATTACACAAGACGAACACACAGGGTGGGAAAAGTGAGCCCAGCTGCCTCATCTCCTCTGCATCTTCCCGTGCTTAAAGTAGGCACAGTTTAGTCCCTGCGCCAGGTCTCAGAGTCCCACTGGACCCCAGGCAACAGCATCCAGCATGACAGCAGATGGCACAGGTCCCACAGGGCTCTGATCTAGCTCTGCACAGACCCAAAGTGACACAGACACCAGCCTTGGAGCAGAGAGTTACACGGGATCCCCAAGAACGAAAACGAACACTCCCAAAGCCAGAGGCACAGATCTGCCACAGAGAAGGGGCTGGATATTATTCCACTAACCCAGTGAACAGACATTCCAACACACTTAGAAAGAAACAAGAGATGAGGGTCTTAAGCCTCAGAGAGCCAAAGGGCTCAAACTGCAGGCAGGGTCAAAGGTCTGCAGCAGACTTTCCGGACTTTGATGGGCTCCTCGGGCAGCACAAACCTGGAGCAGACTAAACAGGCGTGTTTACGGAGGTTTCCTGGCAGGGTGAGAGCCTTAAAGTGGTCTTAGACAAAACCATCAGGGCTTAGTGCAGTAATAATAAAACACAAATCCAAGAACCCCATAGCACCCTGACCACAGGCACGTAAGGCCATTTACTCTGGGGCTTATGCCCAATCTCTTTTCCTGTCATGAGATGCTCATCCTTCTGAGCAGGTGGGATTACAGGAACTGCATTTCAGTCAAAGAGAAAATCTGTGATGCCTAGAGTGATGCAGTTATTTGTCTTGTTGGGCTTTCTCTTGAAAAGTCAGTATTGTGTAAAAGGATTTTCCTCTAAAGGGGGTAGTAGATAAGAGCCCTAATTCAAAGAACAAAGCTATAATAAGGCCCTGGCTAAATTACCCCCACAAATACATAAAATGTTACCAGATCCCCGGGGTTTAGTGTCCCGGCACCTTGGTCATAAGCATCATCAACAACAGTATTGTCTGAGGAAGGCCAGTCATCAGATAAGAGACCCTGACAAGAGACAGACAGACAAAACAAGATGGGGCCCCAAAAATTGCCTGTCTGCTCCAAAGTTTATGATGCAGAAGATATGGTCCAAGCTTAGTGTTTGGTTTATGGTGGCATCTAACAAACCCAAAGGTCACCATCTTCTACCAAATCCTCAGGCTGACTTTTGCAACTGGACAAACAAAAAAATCCCAGGGGATGGTTCCAGGCTATTTGCTGAGCAGAAAGGAAAAGCACAGAGGGGCTGGGTCAAGTTATCACCCAAACTCAAAGGCTGAGCAATCCCACTGACATCTGGCAAGGAGGTTGGGACACTCAGCACCCGAGTAATCAAATTCATAAGCCTCAACCCTGTCCCTGGGGGCTGGGGTGAAGCTCAGAGGCAGAGCATTAACAAGCAAGTAGGAACTCCTGGGTTCTAGCAGAGTCATTGTGGGGGTGGGGGTTGGGGGGTGGTCCCTGGAAAATACCACACTCTGAACAAAGAAGAGATCCTAAGAAGACGCAACCTCCACACAACTAGAGGGGCCAGCTGGGCCACCTAGGGAGATCTTCAGCGGCAAGCGAAGGTGACTGGGAGCCCCCGTGGGCTTTCCACGGTTCCCTGTTCTGTGAGCAGCTGTGCCCTGGCTCTCCAGACTGTCCCAACACTGACAGCCAGCGCCGACGAGCCAGCAATTCTGCGGCCCCTCAAAATCTCCAAGTCCCCTTGGGCCTCAGCAATAGCAGGTGAACAGGTTTTAGGACTCTGCTTGAGCATTCTAAGTTATCACCATGATTGCTGTTCTCAATGTGACACTAGCAGGGCTTGTCAACACCGTAAGTAGTTAAGATGTCCCTGGGAACTGTATTTCACCTGGCCAAAAACGGGATCAGTTAAATAGTATCTAAGGACTTCTCTATGCCCTGTGAAGTCAGACACTTTCTATGCCAGAAAACATCGGGGCTCTCTTAATGACTACCAGAGAATTTCATGTTGTCCTAACTGATAACACTAGGTACAATCTAGTTTCTCTTAGACTTAGACCCAGGTTGGGGTCTTAGGTCATTGTCTGGGCCATTTGCAAGGAGGCTCACTTTGCCTTCTCAAAAAAATAAGGGCTTTCAAGCATCCACGAGCCTGCTTAGCACAGAGTTGCTTGTAGACGAGCAAGTCACACACAGCACACTAAAGCCCAACATAGTACAAACCTGACAGACATTTTTCTTTCTTGTTTAATGATTTTTTTTCACTTTAAAACTGTGATCTGTTTTACTTCAAAAACTGCTTACATTTGTGTGTAATTTCAAGCAAAAAGCATGTGCTTATAAATAAATGAATAAATTAATTAATTAATTAATTAATAAATCTAGACTAGTAGCTGTTTCATCCTATGCATTGCTTCAGGCTTACCTACTTGAAATGAAAACACACATAGTTTACCTTCCAGATAAGGGAAATTCTCAAGTCCTCCCCATACTTACAGGTCATTTATTAATTTAAGTCTTGGTACATGTAAAATTCATAAAGGCTTACTGTTAATTTCTTTTAAGCTTTTGTGAGCTGTTACCTGTTACCACACAGAGACATAACCTCTAAATGATTTTTACAAAGATAAGAACATGAATCACAGGAGGAAAAGAAAGGAAATTCAGAGCCAAGGGTCAGACGTATTAAAATCCCTTACCAACAAACCATCTCATCAGATATAAATAATGCTTTCAAGGGAGCCTAGCATACAGTGTTCTCTCCCTGTCTCTTATGAGCCCAAGGTTTTTTCTCTTTGTGTTTTTTTTTTTTTTTTGGCCTGAAACTTACTTTTAAACAAATAAAAATCTGTGTGCCACTTTCATTCTTTTTTACCAGACTTTAGATTTCTTGAATAGGACTGTTCACATTTGCCGCACATCATAAAAACAGTGCACACACCGACAGAAGAAATGCATGATTCTTACCTTCTAATGATGACAACTGCTGCTCAGCCTCCAAATACAGCTGGGAGAAGATGGGCCGGGGCACCAGGGTGTTGGAGCGTAGGGAGGCCTCGATGGAGTTGTGAAGGACCTCTTCAAACCGTGTGCTCTTTAGTTGGCCAGCATAGGAATTGCCCATCTCCAGAGCACAAAGAGGATAGAGTCTTCTGGTTAAAATGACATTTCAGTTCTGCCGAGAAGGGCTGACTCCACACAAAGCCCGACGGAGAGGCAAACAGAGCAACTGCAGCAGCAGCAACAGCAGCAACAGCAGCAGCAGCAGCAGTGAGAAGGGACGGGTTGCGGCCTCTGCTCAGCCCCAGACAGGAGAGGGCGGCTCTCCGCAGCTACTGCCAGGCAATTACAGGAAGTTATATAAGTAACAACCCCCACTGATTCCACACTCACGGAGCCCACTGCCTCTTAGACTATCTCACAAAGAAGAGTTTAGGCTTTCCTGATTTTCCCAGAGATAGGGTCCTGCCTCCAAGGGTCCCCAGGCAAATGAAATAACTTTTGCCAGAAATGACTATTCATATTCATGACAATATGAGAGCATGAGCCCAGGTCTTAGGATTACAGGAGACACACATGCATGTACACACACACACACACACACACACACACACACTGGCATACACACATGCAGTCAGGCACACACACACACACACACACACACACATCCCTAAAGGCAGGATTAGAAGACTCTATCTCTGCTGTTTCTGGTAAAAGGCTGGCTATTAAAACTCTCCCTTTAAAGTCCAAAGGGTTCTCAGTGGTTCTCAACCTGTGGGTCACGACCCCTTTAGAGTCCAAGGGGTTGCCTAAGACCATAAGGGAAAAAAAGTAGACATTTGCATTACAACTCAAAACAATAGCAAAATTACAGTTACAAAGTAACAACGAAATTAATTTTTATGGTTGGGGTTCATGAGGAACTGTATTAAAGGGTCGCAACACTGGGAAGATTGAGAACCACTGATTTAGACTGTATTTTAGCTTATTGAACATCTCTATCATAAGCAGTAATACAGAACAATCCCAGAACCTGGAGAAAAAAGAGGAAACCACTGATACTTCCACCCCCCCCAAGACAATCCCCCTTGCTTTATCTGTGGTAACTTCATAACTAATTCACACACCGAAGTAGACAACTCATTGGTTGTACTGTATTCTCCACTTTGTGCAACTGTGACATGATCAGTCTGGCATGTCCATCACCCCCAGAGAGAAGCATCAGAGCTGTCACTCCCCAGCCCTGCAACAAGCTTGCTCTCTGTCACTGCAGATCGCCTTCCTTGTTCTGTCTACCGCACATATGGAAGCACTGGCCAGGAAGCCTCTGCCAATGGCTTTTTCTACTTAGCACAGAGACTCCAAGGTACAAACGCATCATGGAAACCAGGTGGCAGTGGCGAGGCACACCTTTAATCCCAGCTTAGTCTACAAGGCAAGTTCCAGGACATCCAGGGCTACAACAAAAAAGCTCTGTCTCAAAAATAACAAAAAACAAACAAACAAAAAAACCCAAAAAATTACAAAACCAAAAACCCAAATGCATGGTGGAATGAATCAGCAGTGTGCTGCCAAGGAGATTTGCTTGTTTGTTTGTGTTTCGTTTGCAGGCCTGAGGATGAAACCCACCGCCTCTCACCTGCTAAGGGAGAGCGCAGTCACTGAGCGCCTGGACCAGCCCAGCCACTGTGCTGTGTTTTTGCAAAATTAACTCTCTTCAGAACTTTGGCTGGGAAGGGATGGGGACTGTATCCACAGAGCAATAATTATATAGAATTACATCACTTGACATACACATGTCTCTCATCCCCCTCACACATGCTTTTAAGATCATTTTAATGGCTCATAACATCCTACTGAGAGAAAACTCAGGCACTTGCCCAAACACTTCTCTGATTTGTACTTATGGTTAAATGTCTACTTTTGATCCAAGAGCAAGCCCTCAGTGTCCTATACCCTCCTGATAGTTTCCAGTCTTTGGCTCTGACATTAATGTTAGCTTTGGGTTTATTTTTCTTCCTTCCTGCTTCCTTTTAGTCGCATCTGTTGAATTTGTTCCAACTCCTAGAAAATAACTACTTGTTCATGTGACTTCAGTAATAGGGACATGTAAGGCCACACTGTCCTCTGACCGCTTCCTTGCTATGGCATATAAGTTAACCATAAAGCCGGCCAATCAATCTCTTCTCCCTCGCCACTCCCTCCCTCTTCTTCTACACACACACACACACACACACACACACACACACACACACACACACACAGGCACACGCCTGCACATTTATACACACATTGATATAGGGTCTCGAGTAGCCCCATCTCCCCTCAAGCTCGCTATACAACCAAGGACAACCTTGAACTCTTGATCTCCCAGCCTCCACTTCCTGACTGCTGGGATGGCGGATGTGCACGGCCATGCCCAGATTTTCATTTCTTTCTGGGCAGCTTATGTCCTCCATTTTGGTTCCCTCTGTCCAATGCTTATCAAAGAGAGTTTAATTTCTAAATAATCAAAATTGGAAGGGCGGGTCTTAGACCGCTAACTAAATTATAACTAAGGCTAGTCTTTAGATGTTCTATTTCTTTTAATTTCTTAAAGATCTCTTTCTGACTGACACCTGAGGGAGTTTATAAGAATACTGCATACAGAAGAGAATACACAGACCCTGTCCGTGTGTGAGGGCTACAGGAAGCAGGCCAAATTATCCCTTTCTTGTATTTCCTGGCATGCTTCTCTAGTATAGTGTTAAACTTTAAAATAACCTAAGATACACAGAGCAACACCAGATATCAAGAGTGGCAACCCAGACAGGAGTTCCTAGTTTCTGCCTATAACTAATATATAAGACACACACTAGTTGGGAGCTCAGCTTCACCACCCAGCAAAATCTGGCCCATCACATTTTGCCTTAAGATATATGCTGTAAATTCTCCTGTTCCTTGTTCCATGTCACTGTGGGACTAAAGATGCTCTACCTCCTAACTAAAGGAGAAATGAATGGAGTGCTCTGAGGATTTCCTGCCTCTACTGCAGAGGACAGCAGCTAAGTCAAGTCTCTATTAACCACTTCCTGTCTGTGGCAATAATTTCTGCCCATAGGCCCTCCACCAGCTCTCATACAGCCAGGGAAATGACCTAAGACTAGTCTAGGAATTCATCCCAACAAAGAGAAAGCACCCCAGAGTGGAGAGGTCAGCAGGAGACACTCTGGAAGATGACTGGAAGGGGTCTTGACCTCCTGTCCACAGGCTGTTTTGGTTTGCTGCTGTCTTGGTTTATCTGTCTCATACTCAAGATATTTATGAAGGAGTTGGTGGAGATTTGGGGTGGGGTGTATGGTTCTCAATTCAGGGTCAGGAGAACACTGGGGGAGGAGCCTTGTGTAGTTCTCAATTCCAGGTGGTCCATCTAGGCTGCCACCTTTAATAACGTCACAAACCTTCCTGTTTACATAGCATCCTTGTCTGAATGCCAGGCACACAGGAGGAGTTTTCTGTTAACACAACGACACACAGAGCCTTGCAAACTGCACCCACCCACAACCCTATCTGTTTGCCTGGTGCTAAGGGAGAGCACATCCACTGAGCACGCAGAGCCCAGGGAACTCTGCAGCCCATGCCAATTGCTACCTAAGGCAAAGAGAGCAATAAAGGGGCGCTCCAGGCTTCCTCTATTTCCCAGGAGTGATGGCCAGGGAACAGGTATTTTGTTCCCTTAAAATTAACACTCTGCATTTTAGTGACTATAAATTAATACTGAAGGTGCAGGGGCTGAAGGAGCCCTTGTTGAAAGAATTGAAATGGGAGGGGGAGGGAGGAAAAGGGTGCCCGAGGCGAAGAGCACCTGCTAAGTTCTCACACTCAAGAAATGGCAACTCTGGGAAAGGAGAGATAAAGTGGATGTGAACAAGATACATTGTATATATGTTTGCAATTGTCAAAGGGCATATTAGAATTTTCTTTCTAAAATAAAATGTTGCCCTGTTCTAAACAATTAGCAAAGAAGGAATGTTTTTCTTAGTAGAAGAGCGGACATGACAGCAAATTTCAAGACAGGCATGCATAAATCAGAGTATCCTGTTCTCCATCCATTGCAATGTTTACAACTTGAACTATGTAATCTTCGAGGTATTTAGCAGAGACACAGAACATTGGAGAGTAAGGTAAACGTTATCGATCCACAGCATGGAATTTGACCAGAACAATGGTTTTCAGCATGCAGAGCAAACTAATTTAGAACATCTAGATTCAAGGCTCAAAAATAATGGATCTATCTGATCAATGATGTATAAATAAAACTGACCAGCTGCTTTTGCTACATAACAAACATAAAATACAAAAATGCTCTCAGGGAGTCATCGAGATAGCTCGGTGGGTAAAGGTGGTTGCCACCAAACCCTAAGGTCTTGAGTTCGATTCCCAAGACCCACATAGTGGAAAGAACCAACTCTCTCAAGGTGTCCTGTGACATCTGTAAACACATGCACATGTACATGGGAAAGTACACACTAAAGTGAATGTCTTTTTATAAAGGTTTTAATCTTCTCAAGCAAGACTGTAAATCCCTCTGCTTTTTAAAGGTCTGATAGGGTCTAGGATTAAGTGGTCCTTCCCTTAAGTCACATTCCTCAGTGATACAGTCACTGGCACACAGTCTCCACACAAGCAAATAACCCATACCCACATTTATGCAGGAAGCACTGATTAAGTGCAGTGGACACACACACACACACACACAGGCACAAAACATGAAAGTAGGAGGGGACTTGGGAAGAAGAAAAAATTTAGGAGAATGTAAGAGAAGATAATGGGGGGATTTGATCAAAGAACATTATATGTGTGTATACAATGAAGTGTTTATATATCTATATCTATATCTATCTATATCTATCTTAATTTTGGACCAAATGTAGGTGGCTTATGCTTTTAACCCTAGTACTTTGGAGACTGAGGCAGGTGGATCACTGGGAGTTCAAGGCTAGCCTGGTCTACATAGTGAGTTCCAGGCCAGTCAGGGCTATGTATAGTCAGACTCTGACCCAAAGTAAATGAAGAAAGAAAGGAAGAAAGAAAGAAGAAAAGGAAGCTTTTCTGTGTACACATAGTTTTCACTTCTAAGCTATGAACACAATTACTCAGTTTTATATGTTTTACTTCTGTTGCTAAAAGTACATAAAATACTATAGAAAATGTAAAACTATGGTAAACATTTTAAAAGGATAAAAGAGAGTTAATTGTATCCCCATTGCTGAAATCCACTTACTGTCAACATTTATCCCTCTAGATTTTTCTATGCACAAGATTTTATTGATATTTATAAATACCTATGAGTTCAAGGCCAGCCTGGTCTACAGAGCAAGTTCCAGGACACCCAGGGCTACACAGAGAAACCCTGTCTCAAAAAAACAAAATTTATCTATCTTGTAAGAGAAAGGCTAGTGAGTCTCTCAACCCTATTTAACCTTTATAAAAAAAATTCTTATTTTTAAGGGCTGGAATGATAAATGGTTCAATGGATAAAAGCACTTACTATCCAAGCTTGAAGACTTACGTTCACTCCCCAAAACCCAAGGTGGAAGAGAAAACTGATTTCTAAAAGTTGTCCTGTAGCCTCCAGACCCATGTCACAGCAAACACGTACCTGTGCTCACATTTACATTACACACACACACACATTATATAGACATCATACACATCACACACATTATAGACATCATACACATATACACCACACACATACACATACACACACCATTAATAATGATAAATATATATAAACTTTTAGGAAAAAAAACAAGAAAAAGGGCAGGAGAGGTGGCTCAGTGGTTAAGGTTGATCTTCTAGAAGACCCAGGTTTGAGTCCTAGCACCCACATGGCATATATATATATGGGACTTTGATCAAAGAACATTATACACATATATACGTATGTGTATATATATATAATTAAGTTATATTTTATATATCTATAAAATTATAAAAAATATATCTTAATTTTGGACCAAGTGTAGGTGGCTTATACTTACACTTTGGAGGTAGAGGCAGGTAGATCACTGAGAGTGATACAGATAGGCATATAACTAGTTATCTATAACTCTATTTCTAGGAGATCTAATATCCTCTTCTTGTCTCTTCAGACACCAGGTACATATGTGGTGTGCAAATATGCAGGCAAAACACTCCCACACATAAAACGAATTTTAAAAAAAATAGAAAAGGAGACTTTTATCTTACAAGCTTAAGCAAACACTGAAGTTTTAATATCTACACGCGATAGCAAGAGAGAAAATATACAACACTCCCTATCTGCAGGCATTTCTGACATCACAGCAATAAGGACACCCTGGTAGATAAGACTGGAGAAGTAGGGTTAGGGAGGTTAGGAAATGTCATGGTCCTTTTTGTTATCCCTACTGGACCACAACCAAGCAGTGTGGGCACTTTCCACACATCGTGGTAATAGACAACTTACAGACAGGTCATGGCCAGGACATCTCACCTGCCAGCTAAGGAAGGGTTCAACTGCCTGAGATGGGAGCAGCCCAGTCAGAATCCCTCACTCAACTGTGAGAACCAAAGGCCCAGACACAAGAGCCTAGTGTAAAACCCAACACTAGCACTTAAACACTGCTCAGTAGGGTAGCCCACATGGCGCAGCAGCCTGACAACCTGAGTTTGATCCGTAAAACTCACATGGTAGAAGTAGAGTTGTCCCATGAATTGTCCTCTGACTTCTACATGAGTACCATGATACATGTGTGTGTACATGTGCATGCACGCGCGCGCATGCGCACGAGAGTGTATACACACACATACACACACACACACACACACACAGAGAGAGAGAGAGAGAGAGAGAGAGAGAGAGAGAGAGAGAGAATAAATAAATGCAACTTGCAAGTTCTAAACAGTGTGTCATGGATGGAAGTCAATGCCAGCAAAAGGCTTCCTTGAGCTGGGTTCCTTCCCTGCCTGACCTCTGAGCACACAGCATTGTTAGTCTCCTGCAGTCATAGACGCAAGGTTGCAAAGAGCCTCTGAAGTTCCTCACTGCCCTGACACACTACACACACGCCAAAGCTGAGAGCAGTTCCTCCTAGTACTCTTGGCCTTCAGAATCTGAAGCCTCTCCCATTCAGAAACTCTGACAGGCAGAGTGGTAGCCACATTAGAACATGGTCCTCAACAGTTCACAGAAGCTGGAACAGCGCAAAGAACTTTCCTCAAAGGCTCAGCTCAAAACTGAGGGCTTAGACAGGCAGGGATCAGTCATGAAAGAGTGTGAAAGAGACAGTATCTGGAAGTGTGGGACATAGTACCGGTGGCACGGTTAGTTACTCATGTCTAGCTAAATCAGAGCATTCACTCATTTAAAGGATCAGAATTTTAGGTCATATGTGGTAAATGACAAGTACATCAGTCCATATGTGATATAAGGGGGAAAGAAAGTGCAGGGCATCACAAAGGCTATTGGGGAATTCTTTACCCTTAAAGCTCAAAACAAAAGAGACAGCCAAAGGACAAAGAATAGAACTGCAGAGAAAATAAAATCCACCACAATTAGGATTCTCACTGGGACACTGTACTCATGAAACAAGAACAGAATGTTACAAAACAAGAACTTGCAGAAACCAAGAGTGAACTTGTCTAAGCTGCCTAAATACTAGAAATTTAAGTTTGAGTAGGAGAGCCTAAGAGCAAAGTTGAAGTTAAAGGATCAAAGGATAGAAAAGATAAGAACATTTGAATTATTTAACTATATACTCAGACAATTATAATATTGAGCTAACTTTCTTTAGTAGTTAAGTATGTCATCGTCCTGTCATATTATTTTCAAGAAGGAAAAAGAACTACACCTGGCCACAATTACTCTAAGTTATCTCATAAAGTCACTCAGAATATTCATATTTTTAATCAAGAAAGGTGGTCAAGACCTCGAATGAGAAAGGTCTTGGCAGGCACCAATACTAAAGGAAAGCATTTTTATAGTTTCTTTTCTTTTCTTTTTTGAGGGGGGGTGGTGGTTTGAGACAGGGTTTCACTGTGTAGCCCAGCCCAGGGTGTCTTGGAACTCACTCTGTAGACCAGGCTTGTTTCAAACTCACAGAGATTCTCCTGCCTCTGCCTCCCAAGTGCCGGGTTTAAAGGCATGAGCCACCACTGCCTGGCTTCATGTTTTCTTTTCATATCTTTATCCTGTTGACATGCTAGAAGATACTCTTTAAAGGTTAGGGGGAAAAGAAAGAAAAGTTGAGACTAATCCAGGAGCTTCCTAGGAGTTCCAGGAAGGGGAACACGGGCAAGAGACTAATGATACACAAGAAATTACAGAGAACTTACCAGAACTGAAGCACGGAAGATTCTAGATCAAAAGGACCCTATGAGTACCCAGTATAATAATACACACACACACACACACACACACACACACACACACACTGAAGTTTATGGCCATGAGATATTAGGTTGCAAGGAGGAAAAGAGGAGAGAAAATCAAATTCTAGATTTGAAATGACCATAGTGGCTCTGATTTCCCAAGAGCAACACCAGACATTTGAAATAATAATGTAATGCCTTGGAATTCCAAGGGAAACTTTTCTACCCAGAATTTTACACCCAACCCAAGATCCAAAGAAACAAGAGAATACATTTTTAGAAAGTCAAGGTCTCTAGAAGCTACTAGGAAATGGAGGCTACTAGCAAATGTTAGGTTTAGGTTTAGGGTTGGGGTTGGGGTTAGGGTTAAGGTTAGGGTTAGGGTTAGGGTTAAGGTTGGGGTTAGGGTTAGGGTTGGAGTTGGGGTTGGGGTTGGGGTTAGGGTTAGGGTTAGGGTTAGGGTTAGGGTTAGGGTTAGGGTTAGGGTTAGGGTTAGGGAACCCAACACAGGAGACAGTAAAGGGGCTCACAGTTGCCAGTGATAACGTGTGAAGTCACAGTAGCAGGGGACAAGGGAGCTCCAGGAAGGAGGTCCCAAAGTGACTGGATTGTGTGGTGTTTTACACCACATTGGAAATTTTTTGAGCTATATGAAAATATGGAGATGGAATTTGGATAAATTCATTAGAATTTGAAGCCTAGAAAAGAACCAGTCAGTACTTGCAGGGAAAAGAGATGTACAACATGAGAGTGTTCATTTTCTCAGACTGTAAGTCCACAAGGCAGACTGACTCACCCGCTTTGAAAGATGAGGGAAGGTAGGAGGTATGTGCCTGTCTTGTACACATGTGAGTCTAGGGATGCATGCTTATCATTGTATGTTGAATTTGTGTGTTCCGGTGCATGCACACGTGTTGATGCACATGTATTTTACAGGGTGGTTGGACATGTGTGTATTTTCAAGGTATGTGTAAAGAAAGATATATAATTGCTACAGAATACTTAAGAAAGCCTAACTCTCATATTTTACAGAAAGAATGAAAAGATGGTCTAGAAACAAAGGAAGCACTGCAGCACAAGGCATTACTTGAAATTAATAAGGTAAATCTCCCCCGAAGAAAGGAAACAGTTGTCCCTGGGCCAGCGAGATGGCTCAGCAATTAAAAGTCTTTGTCGCCAAGCCCGATGATCTGAGTTTGGTCCCTGGAACCCAACATGGTGGAAGGAGAGAACCTACTCCCACAATCTATTCTTGGGCTTACACACACACACACACACACACACACACACACACACACACACACACAGTGACACATCTCCTCTGGGAAAGTAGTTCTGACCAGCTGAAACAGCAAACAGAAGCATCTCAGGCACACTTGTGCTCGTGGCTAAACCTATGCATAACCATCCTTGCCAGAGCCTTTTCTTGTAGCGACACGGCATTGCCCAGTTTCATAGAAGGCTATGACCACTTCTAGCAACACAAACCTCAGCCTGTGGGCTGTGTGTCGCCATAGATAGCTGTGAATGTGACCGAGCACAAAATTGGAGACTTACTTTAAACACTGTGAGAGAATTTTGTCAGCTTTTCTGTAACTCAGTTCTTTGGCTCTTCAGCACAGACTGTGTAGATGAGAATATCATGTCAATGTCGATGTCAAAAGGTGGGAATACACCTGATAGGATACTGGCCTATAGAACCTAAGCAATGCACACACTTCAAAGCTCAGTGTCCTCTGGGTGAGTTACCTCTTTGTCACATTGAGAGTCAAGAAAATCCTGCAACTCTTCAGAGAATAAGGCTCTACCTAGACTGTTGGAGTCTCCAGACAGAGCCCACATAGCCCCATTGCAGAGTCTGTCCATCACAGCGACAAACCCCCAAAACACACAGAAACACAAGCCTTCAGTATAGCTAGTTTACCTGTTCACTTCCATCACTTTTCAGTACGCATTTTTGGATATGCAATGCATGCTTGTGTGTACGTGTGTAGGAGCTAGAAGTCCTGTTAAGTGTCGTCCTCTGCCACTCTCCACTTGCTCAGCATCTCCATCCCACTCAACAGGCTATTAGGCTATAGGAATCCTCTTGGCTCTGCCTCCCCAGCGGTTGGGTTACAGACAGTGCCATCATACCCAGCTTTTTCAGTAGGTCCCTGGGATCCAAACCCAGGCCCTCGGGTTTGCACAGCAAGCACTTTATCAGGTGCGCCGTCTCCCCCATCCATAATTTATGTTTTATAGCATAAATAATACTTAATGACACTCTAGTTCCTGTGTAAAATTTATAAATCAGTAGATATGCCATAGATATACATATGACTATATACCTACATTCGTTCTCGTTAGGTCCCATGGCGCTAAGGCTGCTGAAGACCTTAGACACCAACTCTTCAGAAGAGGCGGAAGTGAGGGGAGGTGACCGAGAGCTCTGGAGGATTGGAGTGTGGGGCTGATAGCATTCAGATGCAACCCGCGTCGGATGAGCACAGCTGGGCTATAACTTGGATCCTCAGGACATCTCTAGGACAGCCCCCTGTTATAATCTAAGAAGTCTTCTGGCTGACTCCCCCCCCTTCCCCTGCTCACACACACACACACACACCGCTGGGTAGTGCCTGAAGACCTTATTGCTCTATGCTCCGATCACAGTTGAGAGGACGCTTCCTGAGCATCAGGGAACAAGGCATGCATTCCTCCCTCCAGAGCACACACAGTGCTTCTCAGCCACTGTTTCTGTACGGTCCTCCTTCAGCTAAACCTTCACCCAAAAAAACACCCCTCCCCGACCCCCAGTGAGCTGCCTGCATCTCACACGGGCCTGGGTTTGTTCTCCAAAGCCACAGAGACCATCTACGACTACCAGCGCCCCTGAAGAACAGCGGCAGACTGCAGCAAAGACGTTTACTTGAACTCTTCCTGTCCACTGACTTCTGTCCCCATCTCCCTCAGTGCCTGAAATAGTTTCCTATGGAGAAAGGTTCTCTCTCCGCCACCCAGGCCACCCCAGGCTTCTAGAGACGGCACAGCTTGCCACAAAGCCCAAGTCCAGATAGCTGGTGTTCTCAAGCCACAGATGCTTGTGGCCTAGTCTGGCCTGGCCTGGCCTGGCCTGCTCCTGTGAGAAGCAAAGATCATTCTCCTCCCAGTTTGACACAATAGTCCAGTGATTCCAGGCTCCAAGCCAGGTGTGCGGTGGAAGCATCTCATTGCCACCTTAAGCTAAGACATCCCAAAACATCCCTCAGGCAGGCAGGCCTCACGGGTAGTCGGTGTGAGCTTCGATGGGGTGTGTTACCTTGGTAATGGGTGGCCAGAGGTCACCTCCCAGAGAAAGGGAAAGGGGAGAAGAAGGCTCTTAGGTTAGCCAGGCCTCCTGACACAGTTCTGGCCTTCAGAAAGAGCCCTGTGGAGCCACAAAGGTGTAGGGAAGTCTGGGGGGGACTGCATAAGAGATGAGGAAGAGGGCAGAGAACATAAAGACTCCCCCCTGTGGAAGATCACAGAAGGGCTCAGCTAGTTCAGAAAATGGTGAGAAGCCAGCAGTGGTCTCAGCAATGCAGAAAATACTGAGAAGCAGCTTGAGACTGGCGTGAGTGACAGCAGCAAACTAGGCCTTCCTAATCCTCCAAGTCCTCACCAGGCCTGAAATATTCCCTGCATGGGGCCTCATGAGGCCCAGTCCCATATATCCCCACTACTGTCCAATCACCCCTTTACCTTGAGAAGAAAGCCCAGGCTTCAAGACCAGGGCCTATGCATGGCTCCCCACTGGCCTCCCTTCTCAACCTTCCATCTGCCCTGCCTGTTCTGACTGCAGCCCAAATCATCCCCAGGCCTCCCTGAGTTCTAGCTCTTTCTGGAGACACTTCCCCCAGAATCTCTCTCTGCCCACCTTCCAGAACCTTACCTGAGGACGACAAGAGACAACCACAGACCACCCAAAGTCTCGGTCTAGGCCCCAGACTCTAGCTACCAACTCTGACTCTATGTTCCAACTTTCGAACAAATTCCAACTAGAAGGATCCTCCAGACAACAAAAAAAGGAGGGGTTTGAGTCCCAGGAGCCCAAAGTTTGTGAATATGTACATATATACATTTGTGTGTACATGCATGCCTGCCTGCACTCCACAGTGTCATGTGGAGGCCAGAGGACCACCTGCAGGGGTCGGTTATCTCCTTCCACCATGTGGGTCTGGTGAACCTAACTCAGGCTGTAAGCCTCAGCAGCAAGAGCCTTCACCCTCTGAGCCACCTTGCCGGACTTGAGAGCAAACGTTTTGAAGAATAGAACGGAACAAAGCAATTCCCTCTGAGGATAACACACTCATCCCTCCCAGTCACTCCCAGCAGGCTTGGTGGCTCCAGTGCTCTAGCAGTAGCTAGTCCTGAATATATGATAGGGCAATAAAGGCACTAAACTGCAGAATTGCATCCTATAAACTCTTTGGCGGCCAGGCCGGCAGGAAACAGGGGCATTCGAATGTATATTCCCTGGTCTGTCTTGCAGGAACTCATGAACTCCACAGGTGTTATGGAGGAAAGAGTTGGGGGGCTGGGAAGGTGGCTGGTGACCAAGCTACAAGCCCTCCTGCCCTGAGCCTGCCCAGCCTGCAAGGAAGCTCCCCAGATCTACTGCGCCCTTTGTAGACATCTGTTCACAGAAGGTCAGGGCGATTCTTCGGAGATCTTCGAGTGCTCTCGAAAAGAAGGACAAAAAGAGCAACTTTTCATTCCGGCTGTAGCGAGCAGTGAATGGAATCACAAAGCCAAGAAAGACGTCACTGGAAAGCCCGCTCTCCAGGGCCAGCAAAGCAGGCTCCAGAAGTGTCTTAAGTCTCCTTAGCCTGCCCTTTGTGATAGCTCTGACTGCGGCTTTTGTATCCATCGTGAAAAAAACAAATCATTTACCTCCTTCTTAGATACTACAGCAAAGAGTACCAAGGACATAATTAAGTGTGCTTCCCTCTGGTTATGTAACCCCCATTACCTTACAAGAGGCTGACACCCCCACCTAATCTGCTTATCCCAGCCAACGCTGTCATAAATAAAAAGAGCCAACACAGACCTCTTCAACCCCAAAATCCACCATACCTTACAGAAAGTCGGTCACTTCAGGCAGCCCCTCAACCAACAAGCTAAGAGCAGGTTGTACATCCCCGATAAGGGCAGGAAGTGGCTCACCCGCCTCCCTCAGCCGGCACCTTTGATCTGCCTGGGGGAACAGGACGCAGGACAGGACAGAGTGGGCTGCTCTCTTCCACCCTGATGCATGGCAGGGAGCCCGGGGGGTGGGGGAGGGTCGACCTGACACCATAGTTAAGGAGCCCTGACACCGATTAGAATCAGAGTTGGTATCTGTAGTTGCGCGCAGCTCGGCAACCACTCCCTACAGAAAAGAAAGGGGAATTGGCAGTTCGAGCTCCATCTGCCCCACTCCTGCTGGGTCAATGTTCTCAGAACTGAAGCACTTATGGGTCACAGTGCTCTCCCGGCAGGTACATAACAATCCATTGGTCAAATCACAGGCAGTTCAACTGGTCTTTTTTTTTTTTCAACAACATAGAAGTTTCTGTCCTTGGGAGTACGAAACCAAGTATGCTAGTGTGGCGAACAAAGGGTGGTTGGTGGTCAGAGCTCTTCTGTGCAGGGCAGTGTCTGTGTCAGCACTGGCGTGAACCAGAAGCAACCAGTGTCCCTCAGAGTAGCCGCCTCCTAAACACAGGGTGCACCCTGGCACCTGGAACTCCCTTGAGAATCACAAGGGGCATAGCTTTTAGTTAGTTAGTCAGTTAGTTAGCTTTGTGCAGGTATGTCTACATATGCGTGCACACATGAGAAGGCATTCATGTGGAGGTCTGGGGACAAACCACACCTGGCTTCTTCATAGGTTCCAGGGATCTGAACTCAGATTATTGCCAGTCTTCCACTATAAATGCTTTCACCCACTGAGGATCTCCCTGGCCCTAAGGACAAACGTCAACACACTTTCATTTGCATCCTTTTGGTTTTACTGCATGCAAATCTTTGCGCAAACCCCAGCTGGTATTTAGAGCCCTGTAGGTATTTCTTCTATGAATCCAGGACTCTAAACTGAATCCTAACTGCAAAAGGAAGGGAGGGAAGTGAGGGACAGCTCTACTTGTAGTAGACAGCTTTAACTTTCGTTTGCATACAGTGATGACTTACTTGAATACATGTTGGGGATTTCAACACTATTTATTTACCTATGTGACAAAATCTAAAAGTTGAATTATTCTTAATATTGCTCAAGTCAGCAAAGGCATATCCTAGATGTTTCAAAATGCCATCCCCCAAAGTACCAGGTACCACAGGGTGGAATTAAGACACGCACATACCTGCATATTCCTATTACCCCCAGCCCTACCTAAACAATGCTCATAGGAAAGGTGGGACACACAGTCACAGTCCTGCAGTTCTTGTCAACTGTAGAGCAGCGCCCCCTGGTGGTACTGCTTGGTGTGATTCAGGAGCCCCGAGGCAGCTTTGTGGGGTCTCTGTTCTCATCATTATCCTTCAAAGGAGGTTGGAGAAGGACCACCACACATAATGCACCTTTGACCTTCTGCCAGAGCACTGTTGGTGCTGCTGGGAACCTGGGAGCTAAAGAAATGTCCAAGAAGGAGGAATAGCTAAGGTAAGCTACAGCACCCACATACAATGAAAGTTGTGTGTGAAGGCATTGCAAATAACCACTTAAGCTGTAACATGGAGCAAGAGATTGTGAGCTGAGGCTATGTCTCAGGGGTGGAAGGCTTACCTAGAAGCCATGAGTTCAGTCCCCAAACAAGGATATGAAGAAGGAAGGAGTGAAGGAAGGAAGGAGGGAGGGAGGGAGGGAAGGAGGGAGGGAGGGAAGGAGGGAGGGAGGGAAGGAGGGAGGGAGGGAAGGAGGGAGAGAAAGAAAGGGTGACAGAGGGAGAAAAGGAGACAGGGAGGGAGAAAAAGATTTAACACTGCTACTGTGGAACTGGACTGATGTCTTAGTGGCTAAGAGCACTTGTTACTCCTGCAGAGGACCCAGGTTCGATTCTCAGCATCAACATGGTAACATTCAACTACCTGTAACTCCAGTTCCAGGGGAATCCAATGTCCTCCTCTGGCCTCTATGGGCATCACAGGGAAATGGTGCACAGACATACATATAACATAACAATTCCATAGCTATATATTGTATCCTTTAAATTATTATATGTGTTTAGACATATACTATATTCTGGTTACTGTAATATCTCAATTGTAACACAGAGACAATTAAACAGCAGTTTTTATACCATGCACACCAGATCCAGAACTGGTTTGTACCCTTAGTTACTGGATGTTCAACCTTGAGTGAGTTAACTATAATGCACCTCAGTTTCCCAAACCTGAAAACAAAACAAAACAAAAGCAAAACTATTTTTGAGGGGTGTTTTGTGGATTCAGTAAGTTACTGTACAGCGTGCTTGCAGCAGCTCCTGGTCTATTACAACAGCAGGCACAGCAGGGGTAAAGCCATGACTATTTATCACTGATAAGCTCTCAGCCTGAGGATATGCAAAACTCCTAAAGGGACTGACAGAAAACCCACTTCAGTTGCCTCTACACAAATGAGTTCAAATGTTTGTAGTTCTTCTCATTTTTGCTCTTATCAGTTATTATTTTTTAAGATTTATTTATGTATATGAGTACAGTGTGACTGTCTTCAGACACACCAGAAGAGGACATCAAATCTCATTACAGATGGTTGTGAGCCATCATACGGTTGCTGGTTGAACTCAAGACCTCTGGAAGAACAGTCAGTGCTCTTAATCACTGAACCATCTCTCCAGGCCCCCAGCCCCCAGTTAACTTTTGGAGTTGGTTTACATTAGCCTACAAAGATATTTAGCAAAGCAGGGTTTGTTTTTCCCTCCCTATCAAGATAGACTTGTAACCTGCATCGGGAGGGGAGGTATGGGGGGGGGATGGCAAGGCAGAGAGAGAGAGTCCCCCTCACTGCCACCACCACCACCCTGCAGTGCTGCTGAGGGTGTGGCGTGAATTGTCCTTCTGATTTAAATCTCAGCCCCCCCCCCTTCTCCATCTCAAATGCTGCTCTGCCCTGGAAAAGCCCCTCCCACAGACACATAAGGTCATGGCACAGCCATCATGCCAGCTGCTAGCGCATCAGCTCTTATTTTTCCCTCCCTACCACAAAAACTAGCAGCAATGACCTTCAAGAGGCACCACAGTCTGCTTATTCAACGGAACGCTCCAGAAACCGGTGATAACCACCATCAACATGTAAGCATGCCTTGAGTTTCACTAAACGTGTCCCTGAGCAATTTCCAGATCACTTTAGGACACAAAGCTCCACAGGAACACTCAGGGAAATGCCGCTACCCAGCACCTGTCAGAAGCTTCCTGAAGATGGGAGCCGTGCTCCCCAGCCTTGCTATGTGCTCACCTCTGCTCTGCCATAAAGCCCTTACTCTTTATTCAAAATACGAACTCCTACTCACTTGTCAATACCCAGCTCGAGCATCACTTCCAAGGTATGGTGGGCCTGCTTCCAGTACTGAACAGAATCCCCTCCCCCGCTTCTTCCTTCACAGCCCTACTATTCCTGGTATAGGCTGCTACTCATGTCTGCTCTCTCAGAACACTCACTCTGTATGCTTGGCTGTCTCCCCTAACATGGAAGGATCTGCAAGAGAATGTAGGTGTGTCCATCACATGCCAATCAGAGTGCCTGGGAAATAAAAAAGATCTGCGCAAGTGCTTGGCCCCTGAGCTCCAGCCTCACATGACAAAGAATATTTGGAAGAGCTTATTTGCAATGAGTACCTTTCACTAGGAAAGAAGAAGGAGACGGGGACGGGGAAAGGAGGAGCAAAGAGCTCAAAGCAACAATGAAAACAACAACAACAAAAGCATGAGCACTTCAAATACCCATATTTAGGAAAATTATTATTAGCCTACAACTTATTGGGCATAGTCAGAAAGTTAAGATAAAATAACTAGTGTACACAGAGCTGGTGCACGCTTTAGGGGATGCTTACGGAAAGTCAAGGCTCTAGTTAGACTGTGCTCAGACCCTTCCCTTGAATTAGTGAATTCCAGAATTCTGGGGCTCAAAGCGGCAAAGAAATCATCCAATCTATTTTAATCATTAAACAAATTACTTACCTTTCATTTATATAGAACTCGATCAACTGTCATCCTGTGGGCTAGGCGCCAGGATCAAAGAGGAGAGAGCTGTCCTTCCTTCTAGAAGCGTAGCCGACTGAAAGACATTAACAAACAGAAAGGTAAACATCTGGTCTGACAATGAATCTCCACCTTCACACCCACCATACCTGACCCCTCCTGAAATCATCATTAAAAAAATATCTAGTTTTAGGACCCACAGGATAGCTCAGGAAATAAGGCTGATTGCTGCCAGGTCTAATGACCTGAGTTCAGTCTCCAGTGACCTGCCTGGTAGAAGGAGAGAACCAATTCCTACAAGTTGTCTGATGACTTTCGTATGGTTGCTATGGCCTGTGTGCACACTCCTCCAAAACACACACACACACACACACACACACACACTAATAAATTGCAATAAAACAAATTCTTTTTTAAGACAGAGTCTCACTCGGTAGCCTTGACTGGCCTGAAACTCACATTGTAGATCTCAGAAAGGCATGAGCCACTTCCTTTTCTCCTTCTTTCCTAGTGAAAGGCACACACTGCAAATAAGCTCTTCCAAATACTCTTTGTGGTATGAGGCTGGAGCTCAGGGTCAAGCACTTGCACAGATCTCCTCTACTCCCAGGTACTTTGATTGGCACAGGATGGACACATGTACATTCTCTTGTGGATCCATGTTAGGGGAGACAGCCAAGCACACAGAGTGAGTATTCTGAGAGAGCAGAACATGTAGCCACTATGTAGATCTCACAAACGTATGAATATGTTCCTGTTCAAAATAAATAGATGGGTGGGTGGGTAGACAGACAGACAGACAGACAGACAGACAGACAGGCAGGCAGGCAGGCAGGCAGGCAGGCAGGCAGGCAGACACAAATAGAAAGACAGACCGACAGACAGACTGATAGACAATAGACAGACAGACAGACAGGCAGGCAGGCGGCAGGCAGACTGATAGATACAAAATGATTCAATCTGTTTGCTTTTAAGCTTTTAAATGGACAGATTTTGATACATGAAGCAAATGGATCTACACTAGCCGCACCTAGCTGGGCTGAGCTACATAGAAACACACAAATCATGTATGCATTGACACACTTCAAGACCCACCAGCTACTCCAGCGAGTATATAGTTATAAGATTTGCCCTGCACATGAGGTATTAGAACTTTCTACCTATTTCTACAGCTCCTTTCACCACAGTAACCCAGGCTACTTCCAGTGGCCACCTGCATGCGTATGACTTCATCAAATTTACCTGTTCCCTTCAAGGTAGCATTTTGTATTTACTATGGGGTTTGTGGGGGTTTTGTTTTTTAACCATTTTCACATGTGTAAGACATGCTACCCTTTTTATTAGTATTTTATCTCTTTTTAAAATGTGCCACTGTTGACCTGTGTCCTTAACCCCATTCCAATAAATATAAGTTTTTATCACAGTCTCCCGTGGCGCAACAATTTTTAAGAACACCTATGTCATATTATAGCATAAACTGTATATCTGTATCCCCCCCCCTTGGAGTAAGAAAGTATATCTGTATTCTTGCAATGAGATACAAGTAGAGTGCTTGTCTGCCATGCACAGAGCTTGGGTTCAGGGTCCAGCACAGTAGAAGCCAAGTCTAGTTATGTGCCCATGATCCCAGCACCCTAGAGGCAGGAGAATGAGGAGTTCAAGGTCATCTTTGATGCTACATAGCAAGTTCAAGGCCAGTCTGACAGATATGAGATACAAAAACAAAACAAAACAAAAAAACCTTAAAAGTTTCTGATTTTATGCATCTCTGTGAAGAACAAAGGGAAGACCAGGATGACAGCATGCTGGCGTTGGCTTTAACAACAAAAGCAACAATAACAAAAACAAACAAAGACTCCACATAAACTCCACCCACACACTCCTACCCTAACCTGAGAACTTTCCTCATCTGCCTGGCTCTCTGCACTGACTCTCTTCTGGAAGAAGGACCCATGCTTGAGGATTGGTTCTACGAAAGAAAGCTCCGAAGCCCCTCCTCACTTGGTCTCGGTCCTCCACCAAATACAAAATAGAAGTTCAGACCTCACAGTGAAATGTCTGCCCCTGGCATAGGTTACAGGAAAATAGACTCTCCAGGGAAGCTTTGGGACATCTGTGCCTGGGTTTCAGTCTCATCCTTCTCCCACTGTTACCTTGTGACGCATGGCAGATCCCATGCCTCTCTGCCCTCCAGCCTCCTTGGCAGTTCGTGAAGATAAGGATGCTTTATGGGGGCTCTGTGGGAATTAAGCAGGGTGACGTACTTAGCAGTGGTTGCCGTCAGTATTTTTCCTTTTTTAAAGGTTAGTTTCTTTTATGTGCATGAGTATTTTGCCTGCATGTATGTCTGTGTACCACAGGTTGTGTACCTGGTGCCCATGCTGGCCAGGAGAGGGGGTTGAATCCCCTGGTACTGGAGTTAGAGATGGCTATGAGCCATCATGTGGGTGATGGAAATCAAACCTGGGTGTTCTGCAAGAGAACCACTGGGCCGCCTCTCTAGACCCTGGCCATTATTTAAAATGAAGATTATAAATCCCTCTGTCAGTCATAAACATATTTCCTCATCTGTCTTGTGTTATTTGCCTATGTTGAACCCCCACCTCATGTCTTTTGAACCTAGAACTTAAAAACTGGGTCACTGGGAGGTGGAGAAAACTTTGAGCTGTTGGGACCCACTCTGGGTCCATGTCAGCCAGTCTCTCTCCTTAAGGTCTTTTTCTTCCACTAGTGTTTGACTTTGTCACTTACTCACTCTCCCTCAGGTAAACATTGGGGGGGCACCTAACATACAATGGGGTTGAGTGGTCACTCCCCAGAGTCTTCATTATCTCAGCAAAGTGAGGTCTAAAAGATCCCTAAGAGACTGTTGAGCTGAAGAGTTTTAAAAGATAGTGAGCTCCTACCAAACCTTTGATGAACCCTGTCATGTCCTAGGTGCTCTGCAAAGGCAATTTACATGGGGGAAACAGTCTATAATGAAATGCAGAAGCCACACCCCTGTCTCAACAGATCTCCAGCATCAGTAACATGATACCCTCAGTACCCTCTAATGCAGGTAAGAATGAACCCAGCTCAAGGCTTGGAAGACGCACTGTCTCCCTCCTACTACAGACCCAGACAGGCTCAGTCAAGTGTCCGTAGCTGAGAAACAATGAGTCTGATTACATTGAAGAAGCTCGAACTGCCTAGGTGACTCAGCACTGACAGCTGCCACAATTAGAAGCATTCCAGGCAGTTCCAGGTCAGAATGACCCAGCTGCCACAGTTTTGTTGTGTTGTGTTGTGTTGTGTTTTGGTTTTTTACCCCCCCACTGATACAGTTTGCGGTGGATCTTCCAACAACAGCTTAAGAAAAGATAAGGGCTCGGTGGCTTTTGCTCAAAGCAACAACGTTATGAACTCTGCCCTTGAGACACAGGTCCCAGTCAAGGAAACCATGAACACTTTTATATCTCTGGCTAACAACTGACCATGAGTATAATTTTCAGAGACCTCCCCCACACCGAGCACACCACAATTTCTCAATAACAGAATTTCTTGCAAGAGATTCTTAACTATCACCCAACATAGAGCATACATAAATAGTGTGAGTGTCTGAGGAGGTTCTCCTACGGGCATAAGGGGGTGGGAAAGACAATTAACGACCCTGAATATCAAATCCTTGCCAAAACTTTGCAAGGGAAAAAAAATTAACATTTTCCACATTATTCTCGCTAGTGTTAACTCATTACCACAGTTGGCTTCTAAGGTGAGATATTCAAATTTAAGGTGAGATATTCAAATAGCAGAATCTATGAAACTGTAGTAGCAGAGAGCATCACTTGGGTCGGAAGCCATAGCACTCACACCTTTAGCACATGATATAATTGTTAGTTGTTTGTTTGAGACGCATCTTATTAGCGCAGGCTAGCCTCAAATGCACCATATGGCAAAAGTTGACCGTAAACTCCTGATCCTCCCCCTTCCAAGTACCACCATGCTCATTTATAGAAAATATACAGCAAAAAAAAAAAAAACTGGAAGGAAATACACTAAATTGTGAACGTGTAGCGAAGCAAAATTATAGGCACTTTTATTTCTTCTTCCTAATTTGTATCCTCTGATTTTACTTGGTTTTGCTTATGCAAATGATCACAAGCAATTTTTAAAACATTTTTTTCTGTGTCTGAGTGTTTTGACTACATGTGTGTAGTGTGTGTGTGTATGTGTGTGTATCACATGTATGCCTGATGCATGCAGGGGCCAGAAGAGGGCGTCAGACCCCCTAGAACTGGAGTTAAAGATGGTTCACACCACGTAGGTACCAGGAACAAACCCTGTTCCTTTGAAGGAGCAGCACATGCTCTAACCACTTAGCCATCTCTCTGGCCCCAATCACTGCTAGTTTTTATAAATTGCACACACGCTCACAGGGAGAGATCTGTAAGGAGCCACATGGGCAGCAGGGCACCATGTGAGCTATCTTCTAAGTCAGTGGCGACCAGAGACACCTGCTTACCTTTCACACCAGACCACCAGAGTAATGCTTCCCCTAGGTGACAGCCGCAGGCCAGATGGATAGCCCAGCACATACTGTCTCTGACCCAGGGCAGCCAGGGCAGCCTTTACCCCACAGACCCAGGCTCCCCAGCCCTTCCAGGCCAACCCCAGTTCTTCTTCCTCCAAGTAACTCTCCTTCCTTCCTTCTCTGTTTGTGAGTGTACACGATCACTGTGTGCACCTGTGTGTTCACACATATGCAAGTGCACATGAAGGTCAGAGGTCAATGTCAGGTGTCTTCCTCAATCACTTTCTACCTTAGTTTGTGAAACAAGGGTTTTGTTTGTTTTTTTTTAATTCAGCAAGATTTGGGGGACCAGTGAACCCTGGGGATCCTGCTATCTACGACTCCCCAGTGCTGGCATGACAGATGTGCATCACCACCACAAGTGGCTTTCATGTAGATCTTGGGGACCAAACTCATGTCTTCGTGTCTACAGAACAAGCACTTTACCAACCGAGCCATCTCCCTGGCCCTCTAAGCTCTTTGTTTTTAGAAAGTAGTGTGTGTTCTATTTAAATAGATGCAAGGAATATTTGTATAGATGGATGTTTCAAAGACCTAGTGCCTTGGCATACAATGAAGGCCTGGTCTCCACCAGCAAACACCCTCACATGCTTTACCTAGTCTATCATCCCAATTGATCAAGGACCTGAACTTTATGCTGTTTTTATAAGACAGAATCTCTCTATGTAGCCTTGGCTGTCCTAAAACTCACTCTGTGTATCAGGCTGGCCTGGAACTCACAGAGATCTACCTGTCTCTGCCTCCCCAGTGCTGGGATTAAAGTCATGCGCCACCATGGGCAGCCTGAATTTTATGTATTATTTTTCTCTTGCTTTCCTTCTTATGTGTCACATGGTTTTCGATGTAACTCATTTAAGTTTTAGTTTAAAATTTAACATAGACTTAACCTGACTTTTTTTTTTCCTGGTTGGCAAAGGTCAACTTTAATATGTGTAGGAATGTCTGAGGTGTTCTGTTTCAGGATATCTAAGCTAGAGCTGAAAATACCATTTCTTTCCATGAAGTATAAATATTTATTTCTTTAGTAGAGAGAGGCATGTAGGTATCACAGTGCCCTGGGGACCAGGTCCTACGGAGGTCAAAGGTCAGCTTTCAAGAGTTGACCCTGGACTTGCACCTTATTGAGATCTCTTTTGCCTCTACCATGCTGTGTACTGCAGACCAGCCTATCCACAAGTTTCCAGTCAATCTCCTGTCTCTGCCTTCCATCTCACAGTAGCAAGGTTAGGATTACAGACATACAACACAACATCTGGCTTTTTATACGGTTTCTGGGGACTGATGGAAACTAATCCTTCATCCCACTGAATTACTGAATGGCTTCTGCAAAGTTGAATGGCAGTCCTTGTTATTTTTATGATTTATTTATTTTTTTATTTTATGTGCATGCATGTTTTGCCTGTCCCCCCACACACACACACATAGACACATATACATACATACACATGCATACATACATACATACACATGCATGTATATATACATATGCATATTCCATGTGCATGCAACGCCCACAGAAGAACGCATCACATTCCCTGGAACTGGAGTGTCCAGGGGTTATAAGCCACCTGTGGTGATGGGAACTGAGCCCAGGAGCAGTCAGTCCCCTCAATCACTTAGCCATCTCTCCTGCTCTTTCAGAACACTCTTTCAGGACAAACACGTGCACACAGGAAAGTGACTCTCTCCTCATTTGATCTCCTTAATGACCTTATAAGATAGGTATTTAACCCTACTTTTTGATGCTTTTTGTTTGTTTTGACTTTTTTTTGTCCTGACTGTTTATTTTATTGTTGCTGCTCACCTGTTGAAACAGGAACCCACTCTGTAGAAAGGACTAGGCTGAAACTCACCATATAACTCAGGCTGGCTTCTAACTTACCATCCTCCTGTGTCAGTCTCCTAAGAGCTGGGGTCACAGGCCTGAGACTCCTCATGCATCTCTATTAACCCAATTCTAAGTAAGAAAACTTCATTAAACTTACAGACGTGTTGGGGGTGCTGAGGATTGAACCCAGGGTCTTGAACATACTAGGCAAACACTCTGCCACTGAGCTACACCCCTGGTGGGAACAATGCACCTCGGCATACATATATCAGTTCATAAAGTATTTGCAGTCCAGATTTCTCCCAGGACATACAAACTCTGCACATCTAAACGCTTGCTATAAGTTTTTCAGACAGTAAAGGACTGAAAACCATTATCCAGTCCAAGCCCCTCAGTCTTATAATAGGAAACGGTATCATGTCAGAGACAGAGACTAGAGCACTGAATTCCAGGAATTCACTGCTTTCAGCTAGGATGTGTGTACTTTGTAAGTTGCCATCTGGGATACATTAGGAAAGCGTTCTCCCATGAGGAACTTGTACGTGTGTGAATTGGGAGTTGATGCAAAGAAGCTACAAGCCTGCATCCTACCAGAACAGTGCCCACCAGGATTTCTGTAACGTGTTTTTCAGACACAGAGCAAAAACCTTAATTCAGGACCCTTGCCCAACAAACACAGCAAAGTTCAGATTTCCCAGTACAACCTCTGTGCACCACTTCTCTGAGACATACGCCTGGTTAAAGAACTGATTTCACAAGCCAAGACAACGATCTTGAGATTGCGTGTTGGTTCCACAGTTATTTGCACAAAGGAGATTAGCCTTCATAAAAGCTAAAGGAGAGGGAAATTACAGGCTAGAGGGGCTCGTTGCCCCTACAGCAGCTTGGGATGCTGTACTACAGAACAATAGAGGTAGTAGGCTTTAGCATTAGGGATGGAGGACACGCCCTCCTGGACCAGCCTGCCCATTTCCTTGGAGCATCAATCTCACCAATGACCCCTATTCTGTTTCTGTCATCCCACAAACCAGGAACTCCAGTAAGGCCAAGAGACGTGCTGTTCGCCAATGCCCGAACTCCACTTTGCACTCAAGTTTCACAAGATTCTTTCAACTCTGTGAAAACCCAGCAGGGGCAGGGCCCCCAAGAGTGGTGACTTCATCTCATCCCAAGAAGCAGACATCTGGGTAGGTACAATCAGCAGAAGTCTTGGCCAAAGGCTCACGGAACTCAAGAGAGGCCGTCATTTCTAAAAGGAAATACGCCTGAAACAAGGACATACCCTACACACTTGTTAAAATGGGCAGCACTAAATCCTCAGTGAGCTGTCAGACTGAGTGTAGGGAAACACTCCCTTATCGGTAGTCAGGTCAGGTTGCATGGACTGAGAACACAGTCCTGGTAGCTTGGCCTCCGAGGTCTGTCCTGCAATGACTTCAATGACCAAAGCTCCTTCAGTCATTTGCAGACAAGAGACTGCTTCCTACTCCAGACCAGAAGGAGGAGTAATGGCAAGGAATAAAAGCAAGGAAGACACCATACCAGAAAACAACTGCTCTTCCAGAAGTCCTTCCCAATGGGTTCTGCTGACAAAGCATTGGTGACTTCAATTCCCAAGGGCATTCAGCTGGACACTTTCTATGCTAATACAGACAGGGCTCAAGATGGAGGAGTGGGCAGGGCTGTCTGCCAGAGGCAGCCTTGGAGCCCAGCGTCCATTCAGCCCATGACTGAGGGGATGAGTGATGTGTTTTGGAAAGCAGGACATGAGAAGCCACGATAAGACCAAACAGACCAAGGCCAAACCCGTCCCAGACTTGGAGGTCGTGCTGACCCTTCTGGGAGAAGAGGATGTTCAGACAGGCCGCTCGCAGCTCTGTGTGTGAGGACAGTTTGTGAGCCTGCAGAGGTGGCTCTTTCCAGTTCATGAGCATAGCACAAAGACTGTCTGAACAGGCCACCCCAACCTGGGTGTCACACATCACCTCGCTCCATCACCACATAATCCCAGGAGGCAAAGAGTATGAGGGCTCACCCAAGGAGGAGGCACAAGATGAACCTGTTAATGCTCCCAAACTATGGTCTCCCCACCTTCCCTTGTTCAGTTTCATCTTGAGAGACTGGGCACAGCCCTGCCTCCACTCTGTTTACGCCAGAGCTGAGGCAGACTGAGCTTCCTCTCTGGGCATTCCTGGGTGGCAGGATGACTGGTGCTCTGACTGTGGCTTTGCCCTCCAGAGCCTCAGAGCCCTCTGCTTGCCCTGACACCTCATCACTGTGCTCTCTAGGTGACACCGCCAGGTCTGTTAGGTCTGGTCTAACTGAAAGCAGTCCCAGCTTATCCAAGACACCCCTCGGAGCTTAAATAGAGAGGCTTAAAAAGCATGTACTGCAAGAAGTTCTTTGTTGGTGTCCATCACAGGGTTCCTTCACATTAGAATTGATGTTAACACATGAGAAGGTGATTTAAAAAGTCTAATTTTAGGGCTGAGGAGAAACTCGGTGGGCAGAGTTCTTGTCATGCATGAGGACCTGAGTTCAATCCCCAGCACTAGGGAGGTAGAGACATGTGGCTCCCTGGAGCAGGTCAGACAAACGGCCTAGCAGGAATCAGGGAGAACCTGTCCCCGCCAAACACATCCAAGTATACTAATAACATGTTGGCATGGGCTGGACCTTCCAACTTGGGAACTGACAGTACTCGTCCGCCCTCCTGGCTTCTCCAGCTCCTCTAGGTACTGACATAGTCTGTAACACAGCTAGTGTGGTTAAGAGCGTGCAACAATCATCTGATCCCTCCTGACAAAGACAGCCAAAGGCCTGTCATCAAAAAGATGAGACTGTGGTTGACAAAACCGTCAAGTGGGTAAAGGTGTTTGCCACCAAGCCTGACAACTGGAGTTTAATTCTTGGGGCCTACCTAGTGGAAAGGAGAGGAGTGAACTCTGATCTACACACACGTATGCGTGTGTGTGTGTGTGTGTGTACACGAAGTAAATAAATCATTTTATATTGAAAATAGATTCTCTCATAAATACATCCCAATCACAGTTTCCCCTCCATTCCTTCTGGCTCCCCCTCACCTCCTTTTCCCCTAGATCCACTCCCTCTCCATTTCCTCTTCAGAACAGAACAGGCCTCCAAGAGACAATAGACAAACAAGATACAATAAGACAAGGAGAAAGCCCTTATAGCAAGGCTGGACAACCCAGAAGGAGGAAAAAGGTCCCAAGAGCAAACGAGTGAGAGACACACCCACTCCCACTGCTAGGAGTCCTGCAAAAACACCAAGCTAACAGCCATAACATACACAGAGGACCTGGTGCAGACCCCGGCAGGCCCTGGGCTTGCTGTTTCAGTCATGTGAGCCTATGCGAGCCCTGCTTAGCTGATTCAATGAGCCATGTTCTCCTGGTGTCCTCATCCCCTCTGACTCCTATATAGTCTTTCTACACACACACACACACCACACAAAGTAAATAAATAATTTTCTTACAGAAAAGATAGACCCCCTGAGGGCATTTTGTATGCGAAAAGTCACACTCTCATATTTTATGAATATTCTTTCCCATTTCGTCTCTTTTTGTATTCAAGCTAGAATGGCTTGCCCGAGCCCTATTCAGAGTGACCCCAATTATCAACAGTTTGGTGTAAAGTGCTTTGGTAGAGAAAGGCTGAACCTGAACTCAGCCCAGCCCTATTTAACTGTCCCCTAGCTCTGCTGCTCAGCTAAAGCTGTATCTTGTTAGATATCCTGGCCCTAGCTTTGGAGTTCTAGTATCTAGACAAGATGAAAACCCTCAGAGAGCAGCCAAATTTACCTTTAAAAAAAATAACTATGGTTGTATACCAAAGAATAAATTTGATCTAGTGTTTCCTAGTTCGTTTTAGTATCCCAGGCTATCCCAGAAATCACTTTGTAGCCCAGGCCCGTCTCAAATCCGTGATGATCCACCTGCCTTAGCCTCCTGAAAGCTAGAATACATGCAGGAAACACCACATCTGGTAGGTAGCTGTTGCTGCTGCTGCTGCTGCTGCTGTTGATATAGTTAACGGTGGTTATGAGGTTTTTTGGGTGGGATAAGAAGACTGAGACAGGATCTTACTACATAACCGATTATTGATTTGATACTTATTTGGTAACCCGAGCTGGTTTCCAATTCACAACAGTCTTCCATCCTTGGCCTCCCAAGTAATAAAGTAACAGGTGTAAGATACTACCCCCACCAACCTAGTGCATTTCAAATGCGTTCCCTGTCCACTGTCAATGACTACAAAGTTACAAATTTCCTTCTGAATGTATCTTCATATTTCTACCAACTTTGAAAACTGCTAGAAAGGCTTCTTCCTTTTGTAGGTTCTCTGCCATAAAAGAGGGTAATTGCCAGTAATTTAATGTGTACATATCAGTTTGTTAGAGTCATAGGCTCCTTAGTTTGTTTGTTCATGAAGAATGGGCAATAAAACACCTCCTGAAAATGAATGATCAAAAAAGAAAACAAACTTCTCCTTGGGAAATTCTCCAGTCCTGTGAAGTCCAGTTCCCTTCAGTTGTTCCTAAGTACATTAGTCCTAGTTCTCCAGTGACACAGAAATAAGAACTACAAGCAAGTGTGGGCTGGAGGGAAACTAGTATATGAAACAGGGTGGGAGACAGGGGAGATGGCTCAGGAGGTGAAAGCTCCTGCTGTGCAAGGATGAGGACCTGAGTTCGAATCCCCAGCACCCATGGAAAAGCTGGGTTTGTTTGTACTTGTGTCTATAACCCCAGTACTGACCGGTAATGAGATGAAGATCCCTGGGACATGATGGCCAGTCTATATGGAATATTGAGCCTCAGGTTCAGTAAGAGATTATGTGTCAGGCACTCAGGCAGAGAATGATAGAGAAATACACACGACATTGTCCTCTGATTTCCACATTCAAACACACACATACAGACACACACACAGAGACACACACACACAAAAAAAAATGGTCAGTATAAGAATCTCTATGTAAATGTAAATGTCACACACTTTATGGCTGTCGTGAATACCCAGGTGAACACAGTGGCTGCTTCATCACGTGGTTCCAGCTAAAGAAACTGGCAGGGAAAATAACAGTAGAACCAAAACCTTGATGGGTTGCAATCCCTTCAGTATCTGCTCTCCCATCAGTCACATGGAAACAAGGCACAGCCGAAATGTCAAGGAACAACCACTTAAAATAGCATATTGTCCAAATGTCCAAGTTCTAACATCATGCTATGACAAATAATTTATAAGAGTCTGCAGGAAGCCATGACCTTTTGGGAATTTCTAAAACCAGAAGCAAATAGAGAGAGAGAAAAAAAAGGGATCACGAAGTCTTAAAGAAAGTACTCACCCACTGAACCAAGTCATAATATGCCAGAAAACTATCTTTAATGCAGACTTAACAGTGGGCTAGCAAGTATGTTACAATTCATCAGAAGTCATAGTAAAGAGTCCCCCAACACACATTTTATACATACATTGCCTTAGTTTGACATGAGATATCTGTGGCAATAGCCATGGTACCCCCAAGAGGACAGTGACCCTCAGGAGTTGCAGAAGGACCCATAAGTCATTGATCATTCACAGGTCCTCACACATCTGTCCTCTCTGCTAACTCCCCTGAGAACACATCATGGAGGAGATTACTCTAGAGGTTGGGAACTCTATCACTTTCCTCTCAGCTTGATCAACAGAGCCTCTCTATCTGAAACTGTGTGCCAGCAAAGTGGCTTCCCCATCAATCAAATATATTTCCAACCCCCACTGACCACAGAGATACAAAGAGCCTAAGAGTCATTTAGAAAGGCTCCTCAGGTCACGTGGGGAGGGCAGCAGTCAGGTCAAGGTCAGAGATATAAAGCAATACCTGCCCCCAAAGTCCCCGAGTTTGTCCCAGGAACCAAGCAAGAAGATGAACGAACCACTGAGCTACTGGTGTGAAGGGTGGCCTAGCCCACCAGCTAGGTCCCAGTGAGTTTAGAGTCCACAGAAGCCAGAAGAGAGCATTGGATCCCCTGGAGCTGGAGTTAGAAGTGGTCATGTGTTACCAATATCCTGGGAATTGAACCCAGGTCCTCTGGAAGGGTAGAAAGTGCTCTTAACAGCTGAGCCATCTCTCCCTATAAAGGAACTTTCAGACAGACACGTGAGAGAACCATGTGAAAACTAGAGTGGATGCTACCATGGCCAAGTAAGCCTAGAAGCCAGGAGAAAGGCTTAGAGCTTACATGTCCCTAAAACCTACAAAGAGATGTGTCCTGGATAACAACTTCACTGAGGCTTCCCAGCTCTGGAACTCAGAAAGGATAGATGAACATTGTCCAGGCCCCCCAGCCTGTAATGACTAGATATGACAGACAGCCTTGGCAAACCGTTGCTGATACCACCAGCATCGGGCCTTCCCTATCTGCAACCTTTGCACTCGATCTGAAGCTGAGAGATGGGAAGAGGCAACGGGATATAGCATCCTTGAAGAAATCACTGGGTCAAATCCCCCAGCTATAGGCTTACAACCAACAACGACACAGGCGCTGAGAGCACAGGACAACGTCCCACAAGCTCCCATGTCAAGGACCCAGGTCAGCCTTCCACTGAGATAGATACCTTGTCTCCTCGGCCTCCTCCAGCTGCAGTTCTGAACACCAGAAAAGGTCTCATGTCCTACAGGCAAAAGCCTGTCTCTGACCCTTACTGTCCCATATGGAAGAGGAAAATGCTCTGGCTCTCCCTGGTTCCCCAGATCTCTGTCAAGGACTTCAGCCAACCAGAGAGCTCCAGAGAATAGATAAAGAATCTTAGGTGTCAGGACACTTCTGCATGGTCTAATAACAGATACCCAGAAACCTAGTCAAAGTCAATTTGTCTCAGTCACACTGAGTGAGCACCACCTGCCATCCCAAGGGCTTTGTGAAGGTTTAGGCATCAGCATGGTCAGGGGTGGCCCAGGGGTCAGTAGTTAAAAAGATTAGTACAAATACCTGTCATGGCACACCTGAACCAAACCCTACAATCTGGGGGAGGAATAGAGACACTGTGCTTGAGGTAGCTATGATACGCTCTCAATATTTGAAAGAGACAGATAAGCACATCGGTGGGACAGATTAGACAGGGAGGGTTGATCATTGAAGTGGGGAGGAGAGGACTGGGTGCTCATGGGATTTGTGGGAAGGGACTGCACAAAGAGTTAAAGGAATCCTGAAGGCTGAGCCCCAGCATGGTGATGCTTGACCTTGAGTAGCTCCGGCTTCCCACGGACACGTGTGTCTATGGCACATACTCCCAAGTCCTTCTGGCTCTTACACCTCATAGCTACAGCCTGGTCTGAGTGGCTAACTTCAGCCACCTCCGAAGAAAGCCTGGTTCTGTTTAAACAAAGGCATCTGAGGAGGTGGCTGCGACAAAAGGCAGCCCACACAGCAGGTTGTCGCAAGGGAACAAGATGGCTCCAGACAGTGGCTGACTGAATGACCTCAAAGACCCTGAAACTATCTTTGTTGGAAGACCAAGGGCAGGACAAGCCTGGCCTTGTAATAGGAGCCACCAAGATGTGACCCCATTCTATACTCACACAACCTCACTCAGATAATCCTGGGCCTACCACCTGCACCTTCTGGAAACATGGGCACTAGAAAAAAAGGACACTAGAAACACAGTCAGGGTCAGGTTACGCATGGTGCACATTAAGGAACTTGGACTTGATCTAGCAGGTATAACAGAATGGACCCTCTGCTATGTTCCTATTGTTTCTGGGCAGGAAGACTTCCTTCCTCAAAGCAAAGCAGCTAGGTTCCTGCCCTCTCCACACCTCACCAAGGAGGAGGAGTGTCCTGTCTACACAGCCATGCCTCCTCTTCCAGAGGAAAAACACCTCCAGTCAGAACTCTTCCCAGACCTGGGGGCAGGGCCTTTGCTCCTCCCCCTTCCAGTTGTGAACCCTCTACTTAGGTAAACCTCCATCTGCACTCCCCAAAGCCCTGGGTAGGGGCATTAGCAAGTCCATTTGGCCCTCCCACACAGTCTCAGCAGGAAAGAATAGGAGACTCTGCTCTATTTACAAGACTGGGGCTTAGGTAGGGAATGGGAAGATGACTTCCTAGTTCCCAAGCTACCCCACTCACCCCTCTTCTTCTCCCAACTTCTCCCACTCCCAAAAGAAATCATAGCAGAGTTTGAGGACCCTGCATGACAAAACCAGAAAGCACTCTTGGGGTACAGTGGCCTTAATATGACCGATGGTGGCACCCTGGTAGGAGCCTGATATAACAATCCAGCTAAGGACTGGTGCCATAGGGGTAAGAGAGAGAGAGAGAATAAACTGCCTCTCCCAGCAACCCCAAAACACACACACACACACACACACACACACACACACACACACACACACACCTGGCAAGAAAATCCCTAACAGTTGGCAATTACCTGCCTATGACATCCTGGGGACACCTAGCAGAAAACTGGGAGTCTAACTCCACTCCAGAGAGCAGGAGCAAGCTACTGACAGTTTATGTTTCCATCACTAGGCTGTCTACACATTTCCAATTTAATGCCAGATTCGGGTTCGCAAAGCCCCTTTGAAAATAAAACACTAGCCGGCAGTGGTGGTGCGCACCTTTAATCCCAGCACTTGGGAGGCAGAGGCAGGTGAATTTCTGATTTCAAGGCCAGCTTGGTCTACAGAGTGAGTTCCAGGACAGCCAGGGCTATACAGAGAAACCCTGTCTCAAACCCACCCTACCTCGCCCCCCCAAAAAAAAGAAGAGAAAACACTGGGTCCCAGTGAGGCTTTTCTTAACTGCATTCCAAAGCATGCAGTGTCTTCTGTGGCTAAATCAATCTTGGGCAGCTCCACGTGGGCTTCTCCTTCACAAGGTCAAAGGAAAGGGAAAGAATGCCTCTGCCTCCCGGAGTCTAAATGTGTCACAAACTCCTAGTGGATTAGATCAAGCATACTATCAAAGCACCCTGCCTTTGCTCTCAGAGAAGTATGCTGTCACCTTCTGTTCCCAGAAGAGGACTAGTGAGTGATCACTCTGGCCACAGAACATTTGCCTGATCCTTTCAGGCAGAATCCCTCCTGGGAGACACAGGAGAAGACAGGAATTCGGCCACCTTGAAGCTACCAAGTCAATGGCCCTTCCCTCCCTCCGTATTCAAGCCCCCATGGAGAGCCACATGTCATACTGGGATTCCAGCTGGGGGGTGGGGCAGATGGTTCTGCCACCACCTCCATGGGGAGGTACAGAGGAAGCAGAGCAGGAGTCAGAGCTGCCTCACTCAAGACTACACCATTTAGGGCAGGAAATAAGTCGAAAAACCTGATTTCTTCTTAAGCATCTCAGGTATGGAACAAGTAATGTCTTCCGTCATCCCAATCATTCATTCTCTTCTATTCACAAGGCTTTCCTCTCGCCCCTATGAGTTCTTCTTGAGCACAGTCTGTGTCAGATTTGATCTGTTCCCTCTGGTTGTCACTACTGGTACTCTATACTATGAAAAAAAAACAAAAAACAAACCAAAAAAAAAAAAACCTGAGTGGATAAGTGGATGGACAGATGAATAGATATTGAATAGTTGATTGGATGAATGGGTACATGGTCATGTAGATGGATGGATAATAAGTGGCTCGGTGGGTGGATGAGTGGATATGTGGGTGAGTGGTCAGACGGTTGGATGGATGAACAGTGGGTGGGTCAGCGGGTAGATGGATGGATGGATCACAACTGGATGACAGATGGATGAGCAGGTGGGAGGGTAGATGAATGGATTCAACAAATGGTCCTCAAGTGTCTATCATGTGTGGAGCACAGTGTGAGCCCCAGCAGATATAGCAATAGATGGCACCTGAATCCAACTTCAAAGGCACTCATAGCATAACAAGGGGAACCACCACTGATAAACTAGTGCATGGAAAGTTGTATGACTGGAGGAGGGAGCAAAGGGCTCAGCACAGAGAAAAACTACACAGGCTGAGTCACGAAGAGTGTAAGTGTCTTTTGGACACTGGAGTTGTGTGCTTTCCTGAGCCTTCCAAGTCATTCCTTTGGTTGTAATCTCCAGTTCTTCCCCACTAATGAGCTTTCTGCAGCCAAGACCCATCTTCGTTATCTTCTCTTCCCCAAACAGTAACAGTAAGAAGCATAGAAATCCAAGAACACCACATCAACAATAACAGGAGTAATACAGCATGACACAGTGATACAGTGGTAGACAAAGGGTACAGGAGTGATGTAGGATTTGGAGTCACGGTCTCTCAACTGGTGAAGTCCAGGTTCAACAATGCCGACTCTGACTTGGAGAAACTATTTTCTCTGACCGAGTCCCTTGTGCACATGGAGGCATGGGGAGATGCCAATGTAACAGCACTATTTAAAAGATTCAATGATATCACATCATGAGACTCTGTCTCAAAAAGTAAGTAAATTTTAAAAGCTGGATATAATGGCACACACCAAGGCAGATACAAGCAGCTCTCTGTGAGTTGGAGGCCAGCCTGGATTACATATTGAGTTCTAGGCCAGCCAAGGTGATATATTGAGACCCTATCTATACATACATACACACACACACACACACACACACGTAAGGATTCTATAGGAATGACATACAAATAACCTCAGTGCCACACACTTGGCTTCCATGTAAATCTAAGCCTATATCCTGTTCCCTGGGCATCTTAGTACTTTTATCTTAGGGTTTTTCTGCTATGAACAGACACCATGATCAAGACAAGACAATTTTAAAGGACAACATATATTTGGGGTTGTCTTACAGGTTCAGAGGCTCAGTCCATTATCATCAAGGCAAGAGCACGGCAGCACCCAGGCAGGCATAGTGCAGGAGGAGCTGAGAGTTCTACATCTTCATCTGAAGGCTGCTGCTAGTGGAAGACTGGTTTCCAGGCAGCAAGGATGAGGGTCTTATAGCCCACACCCACAGTAGCACTCCTACTCCAACAAGGCCACACCTACTCCAACAGGGTCACATCTTCTAATAGTGCCACTCCCTGGGCTGAGTATATACAAACCATCACACTGGGTTTGGGGACATCATTTATTTTCCACTGCCTTTGGCATATATATCATTTCCATCTCATCTGACCCAGTCTGCCAATCAAAAGGACTCTCTGTTCTCACCCACCCACCTTGCCATCCTTTAGATTGTGAGTTCCTTTATGGATGAAATCAGGCTATACTCATCTCCAACCCTAAAGCCCAGCTCAGCACTTGCCAGAGTATCACTCAGAAATCGCTGGCTGAGAGGCTAGGGGTGTAGCTCAGTGGGCAGAATGCTTGACCAGCACGCATGAAGCCCTGGGCTGAACCCGGAGCACTGCATAAAACTCAGCATGAGAGTGTGCACCAGTAATCCCAGCACCAAAAATGTAGACGCAGGAAGCTCAGACGTGTAAGATCTTTCTGAGCTATATAACAAGTCTAAGGCTAGTCTGGGATGCATGAGTTCTGGGAGGGAGAGAGGGCTGCATGCATCACTAGCTAAATAAAACATCAGAGTAATTATCCCCACCCCCCTCTCCCCGTAAGGGAGGTTACAAATACGAAGCCAGGATGTCCTCAGTCAACATCTAAGTTTTTGATACACAAAAGACCAAACCTGGGAACAGCATGAACACTCAGTATGAAAGAGATGTGAATTATTTCAAGGAAGCTACTGTTCTTACATTTGTTAGGCAGGAGTGAAAACTAACAATGATCTAAAATGATCTGGAGATGGGATGTTCTTGTCCACTGAAACATTTGGGAGTCAGAAGAAACCTCAACCTCAAGGTGACCAGGGAGGGCTTCCTGAGGGACATGGCATGGAAGGACTAACACGTGCCTGTGGCTAACACGGGACGGCAGTTCAGGGACAATGAGCTCCAGCAGATGGAAGCTGGGAGGCGGGCTTTGAGGTCTCATATGCTCAAGACATGCATAGTGTCCCTCCTTTATGCTGCCTGCCAATCCTGATGTAAAACTCTTAGCTCTTCCAGCACCATGTGTGCCTGTAAGCCACCATGCTTCCAGCCATGACAATAATGGACTGAACTTCTGAAACCGTAAGCCATCCCCAATTAAATAAATGTTTTTCTTTATCAGAGCTGCCACGATCAGGGTGTCTGTTCACAGAAACAGAACTAAGACCCTGGGTCACCCTCTTATAGCTCCACAGCACCTGTTGCCAATTCAAGTAGTCCTCAACAACCCTGGATAGCAAAGGCACACAATTTGTTTTTGTTTTGGGGGGGGCGTTATTTAGTAAACATATAAGTTCTCAGGCTGGAGAGATGGCTCAGTGGTTAAGAGCACTGACTGCTCTTCTGGAGTTCCTGAGTTCAAATCCCAGCAACCACATGGTGGCTCACAACCATCTATAATGAGATTTGATGCCCTCTTCTGGTGTGTCAGAAGACAGCTACAGTGTACCCATATATATAAAATAAATAAATCTTTTAAAAAAAAACATATAAGTTCTCTTGCATGATTGTCGTAAAGAAAATGTCGGCGGGATTCGTATCTGCTTTGTTCGTTACTATAAACAGGAAGCATGTAACACAGTAAGTCTAAATACATACACACTGAATGAATTAGTTTCTTTTATTATTATTAGTTCTTTTATGTGTAGAGTTAGTTTCTTGGAGTGGGCTGTTAGCTAGCTACTTCATCTCTGTAAGAGTTATAATTTGGGGCTACAAAGATGGTTCAGTGGTTAAGAGCATTGCCGCTGTTGCAGAGAATTGGAATTCAGTTCCCACCACCCACACCAGGTGGCCCACAACTTCATATAAAATTCTAGAGGACCACAACTGCCTCTAACTGCAGCTCCCAAAAATCTGAAGCCTCATTCTGAAACCTACAAGCGATTGTGCTCACACGCATGTACCCACACAGATAAATAATAGTAAGGTAGTTTTTAAAGAATTATAAATTCTTCCTTTGAACTTTACTAAATTAAATGCAGTTTCTAGAAAGGAGCATGCAGAGAAGAATGAAGGTGGCCGAAGGCTCTCTGCTGCCACGAGATAATTGTCATTTGTCACAGTGGTTGGTCAGGGACCTATAGCAGAAAAAAACAGTTGTTTTTTCACCGGATTCCAGAGAAGTTTAGTGCATCTGCATCCCTAAATAATTTTTTAAACAAGAGGTAAATCTGAAAGCCGCTTTGATAGAAGTGCCCTGGCCCAGCACAGTGAGCTCATGAAACACCGCTAACGGCTCACTCTCTCTTTCTCAAGTTCTTTAGCTTTATTTATTTCATTACTTTATTTGTATGAGTGTTTTGCCTTTCTGTGTGTCTGTGCACCATGTGTGTGCCTGATGCCTTCAGAGGTCATAAGAGAGTGTTAGATCCCCTGGGACTCGAGCCATTACAGACTGTTGTGAGTCACGGTGTTGGCGCTGAGATTTCTACAAGGGTAACAAGTACTCTTAATCACTGAGCCAACTCGGGAGTCTCTAACTCTTCATTTTAAAATGGTAAATTTCATGCTGTGAAAATTTTAAACTGTATAAATTATACTCTACATACTATAGTATAAATTATAACATATAATGCTCATATAAGTTATAAACTTCAATTTAAGCAGCCTGAGATCACAGCAATTCCTTTGTCCAGAAGCCGTGTTCAAGGTCACTGCTGTACACTGGAACCTTGAGAGATGCCAGCAGCTCACAGGGACTTTCCCAATACTGTTTTTGAACAGGAAGTTAGTGCTCTGCCCCCACGGAGACATCTTCATGCCACAAGTTAGAAACCACCTAGTAACAGACAACCTCTCTTAAATCCAAAGAGCAAAGCAAAGGAAGTGAAAAGGGTACCCCTGGTGGGGACAGGCAGGTGCTGGACCATACATCCCTAAGAGGCAGGAACTGCTAAGAATGGGTGCTGGGTATCTGTTTAGGGCCAAATATGCACCCACTGAATCACTGGGAGTTCTCCATTCTCAGGGTGCTAAAGTCCCAAGGAGATAGGAGGTTAACAGGTCCATAGATGAGGTCTATGGGAAGCCAGTGTGTTCACCTCTGCAAGTCCTTCAGCAGACCCTAGCAGTCACCTTCAGGTCTGTAAGCTACTTACTTCTTTGTCATGGAGACATCCCAGTTTTCCAAGATGGCGCTGCTGCCTCCCCTACTCCATAGGGCTGTGCTTAGTTGAAGGCAGCCTTCTCTGAATTCACTCTGGTGTTCTCTGAGTGAGCTTACTAAGTGTCTCCTGATACCTGGGATGCTCTCCCCTCCCCATGCTCACTCCTTTATTGACCAAAGTTTGTTTTCCCAGTTGTCTTTATTGACTCCCTAGGTTTGGGGGTGGGGTGGGGGAACTTTAGTTTTCTGTGTCTCAGCTCTCCCATTATGAAGTGGGGAGATTGCACAATGTCAGGAATGCCATGACCTCTAGAAAAATGTCTTCTGGGAATTGGACAATGTGACCTTCTAATACTGTTCCATCAACTCCTGGGTGTCCACAGCCAACCAACCATTCACTAAAGCAATGGTTCTCAATGTTCCTAATGCTGCAACCCTTTACTACAGTCCCTCATGTTGCTGATACTCCCAACCATTAAATTGTTTCTGTTACTACTTCATAACTGCAGTTTTGCTACTGTTATTAATCGTAATGTAAATATCCGATATGCAGGCTATGGGTCGTGACCCCCAGGTTGAGAAGCACTGTACTTGAGGGCAGCTTTGTTCTCGGCTTGGCAAACATGAGCCCAGCCCTAGTCCTGTGCTCTTGCCAAAAGCTTGAGCCTACAGGAGTGGTCTCTAGTGAGCAAGTTAAACACCAAAAAGAATCACTACGTTGCAAGACTAAACACAATAAATGTATTAAATCATAACATGGGGCATGGTACTAACAAACTACCAGCTACAGAACAAACACTAGTGAGTCAGCTTGTGAAGACTGCTCTAGAAGAAGAAAGGAACCACACACTACTCCTGCCTTGCCTACGTGGACTACAGAAAAGGCCTTTGTAATGAGTGATATGGATGGAGCTCGTAAGGTGACTCAGTGGGGAAGGGTGTTTCACCAAGCCTTACGACCTGAACTCAGTCCCCGGAACCTACATGATTGAAAGAACAGACTTCTGCAAGCTGTCCTCTGACTTCCATATGCACACTGTGAGCCCCCCCCCCCCAAATAAGTAAATAAATAAATGAAGGAATTGTAAATCAGGATATATTACCATCTCTGTGAAATCAGTGACTATCAATCATGCCTTGATCCGGTGGGAGGGATGGAGGGTTGATGGATTATAGCACTAGGGATTAAACCTAGGGCCTTCCTACATGATGGACAGATAAGCACTCTGCCACTAAAGCTGTATCTCAGACCCTTTTTTTTTTAACTTTAAATTTTGAGACAGGAACTCACTTAGATGCCCAAGATGAACTTGAACTCACTATATAGCCCTGGAAGGTTGTGAACTTGTGATCCTCCTGCCTCAGTCTCCTGAGTAGCTGGGATTATCAACCTGTAATGGTAGGCCTAGGTTGGCGGGGAAATTTTAAATATAAAAATCAGAATGATGGGGCCGGAGAGATGGCTCAGCAGTTAAGAGCACTGACTGCTCTTCCAGAGGTCCTGAGTTCAATCCCCAGCAACCATATGGTGGCTTACAACCATCTATAATGGGATCTGATGCCCACTTCTGGTGTGTTTGAAGACTGCTACAGTGCACTTATATAAATAAAATAAATAAGACTTTTAAAAAAGCAAATCAGATGACATATTCAAACCACTGGCCAATCCTAGTAGCTCAAAGGTAGGCAAGCTGACGTGAAACACACTATAGTGTAAGCCATCCCAACAGTAAGCCTAAATCTGATCAAGCTTCCATATCTAATTAGTGTTGCCTAATACACATGGGCCAAGGCACATAATGAGAAAGAACCCAGCAATTCCAAGACAACAATGGCCCGGCACAGGAACACACAAACCAATAAAACAAAAGTTTGTGTGGTGATACACTCATTTAATCCCAGCATCCAACAAGCAGAGAGACTGGAAGATCACTGTGAATTTGAGGCTAGCCTGGTCTATATAGAGAGTTCCAGGCCAGCTAGAGCTAAGAAGTAGGATCCTACCTCAAAAGGCAAAATAAGAATAGTTCCTGGGCCGAGTTGGGTCCTGATTGCAGCAATCAGGCTAAGTGCGCACATGTACTCATGAAACATCTGAGGAATAGGTGACTGCTTCACGGAGGCTGCTATAGCAGAGCACCTCAGACAACGGGACCTACTGCTCACATGCTGGAAGCCAGAAGTCCATGATCAAAGTACAGCTCCATCCATGTCGAAAGACAGTTTAGTCTTCGATTTAAAAATAGCACCTTCTTCCTGTGTCCACACATGGCACAAAGTCAGGGCCTCTTTTATAAGACTGCCAGCCATATTCATGACCTAATTAATCCCCGAAGGCGCCACCCGTCAATGCCACCATACTGGGTACTAGCTTCCAATGTATAGAATTTTAAAATTATCGTATTACATTTGTTTTATTTATTTAGGGTGTGCATGGGGAGTGCACAGGTGTTGCAGGACATGTGTGGAGGTCAGAGACCTTCCTGGAGTCTGTTCTCTCCTCTCACCATGGGTTCTCTGAAGTGAGCCCAAGTCATCAGGCTCCATAGCAAGTGCCTTTACCCTCTGAGTCATCTCACTGGCCTTGGATTCTTGGGGACAGGGAGCATCATTTGTTTAATATAAGGTTGCAAGTGGCCCAGATTGGTCTCCAAGTAGCTAAGGATGGTCTTGAACTTCTAATCCTCCTGCCTCTACCTACGCGCAGTGCTGAGAATACAGGCATCCACCACTATACTAGTTTCTAGCACTTCTGAGGGTTGAACCCAGGGCCTTAAAACAATAAGGAAGGTGAAAATCAGCACCTGAGACTGTCCTCTCACCTCCATACATGCACAGAGGCCTACGCGTGCCTTCACTCACACCAAACCCAAATGTGCACTGGGCAGTGAGGAGGAGAGAGAGGGAGAGACAGAAAGAGTCTAGTCAAGCAAGAAATATGAATGTCGCAGATCTAGTTAAAAAAAAATCATCTTTGCCAAATCTCTCTCTGAAGCCAAATCTCTATCGTTTATGTTGGCTTTAAAAGAATGTTTTGTTTTTGTTTTCTTTCCTTCTAAATTTGAGTTTAGACTAGCTGTCCTGGAAAATGACTGTTTGTTCTTGAAAAGTTGTGTGTGTTCTTGTTCAGGCGGCTGCCATACAGGAGGGAGAAGCAAGTGGAGAGGAGGGAAGGGTGGGAAAGCAGTCCTTGGGCAGGATGGGTGAGGACCAGAGGAAGGACCTGGGGCAGGAGGCTGAGACCACGCCCCCCCAAAAGCCACAGGGCTTCATCCGACTGAGATGAGAAGGTTCTGGGAAACCTTCAATGCCAGACTGGTGCCCCAGATGGAGGGGTGCAGAGGAATGGATGAAAGGCAGAGCCAAGCCCTAAGTTGTAGGGAGTTGGGGGCTCTACTCAAGGAAATAAAAATTCCAACTGCCAACAGCCCTTGGAGAGGACTGTCTAATGATGGAAAACAGCCAGGGAGGTCAAGCTGGGCACAGGAACTAGAAATACAGGAAGAACCCAGGGAAGGACCCTTCTCTGCCTTCTATATTCTAAGGGCTGATCTCTCCCATAGAGATATGAGCTCTTAATATGTGAAGACCTCTGAAAACAATCCCATCTAGAAAGGGGTGAGAGGGTTCTTTTTGTCATTTTGGTTTGTATTTTGTTGTTTTGATTTTTTGAGACAGAGTTTGTCTGTGTCACCCTGAATGTCCTGGAACTCATTCTGTAGACCAGGTTGGCCACAAACTCACAGAGATCTGCCTGCCTCTGCCTCCTGAGTGCTGGGATTAAAGGTTGTGCTCCACCCCCACTTCCCCATTCCACCACTTCCCTACTTCCTACCCCCTAGAGATTAAATGCAATATGCCACCACAACCCAGCATAGTCACCACCACCACCTGGCATAGTAAGGAGTTTGTGCTTGGCGGCCTACTGTTCCTTCCTGAGGCCATTTCAATACATTGCCATAAAATAATATTGCACAATCTCAGGGAAATTTGTGGAAGAATTAGGGAAGTTTCCAGAATCCTCAGCTACAATAATACAAGGAAAAAAAGAAAACTTTCCTCTCTGTGCCTGCAGAGCCAATGTGGGAACAAGAATGACAACTAAGAAACAAGTTTCATGGTCTATTAATGCACCAGTGGAGAGGACAACCCAGACCCCCAAAGAGGCACAAGGGCTCTTGGTGGGACCCTCACGCCAGGAGACTTCAATATTAAAATAATACCTGTTGCACAGAACTGGACTGTTAAATGCATCATGCCTACTCTCTGTTGGTTTCTTGATACCGAATATGAGGTATCTTACCAGACTAGAGAACAGTCACCAAGAAGTTGATTTCAGGGCATAGTTAATATTGTTATCGTTATTGTTACTGTGGTTTTTCATTAGAAAACACCAAGGCTTAATATCTGCTGTGATGTTAGTCTCAACTCAAATTGCTGAGATCCAGAATCACCTGGAAGGTGATTATCTTGATGAACTGAAGTGAGAAGACCATTCCACCGCTGGTGGCATCATTCCCTAAGTGCATTTGTTTTCTGCTGTTGTGATAAATTACCATTGTTGGCATCTCATCTAGGCTCCGCCCCACAGTTACCTGGCAATAGCCAGGTGTGCCTGACTCACTATAAAAGAGACTGCTTGCCCCCTCCTCACTCTCTCCTCTTCTCTTTTCCTCTTGTCCTTGCTCCCTTACCCTCTTCCCACTCTCTCCCCATTCCCTTTCTCCCTCTCTCTCAAGGTGCCCATGGCCAGCCTCTACTCCTCTACTTTCTCTGTCTCTCCCCCTTTCACTGTCTCTCCCCCTTTCTCTGTCTCTATTACTCCCTCAACTTCCCTCCCCATGCCCTAAATAAACTCTATTCTATACTATACCATCATGGGGCTGGTACCTCAGGGGGAAGGGATGCCTCAGCATGGGCCCACAGAGGAACCCCTTTCCCCCACACCATACGGCCTCTCCACCAAACATATCCCTGGCTTCTTTATCTTGTTTATAAAACACAACAACCATGACCAAGACAACTTAAGAATTTAGTTTCACTTACAGTTTCAGAGGAAGAGCCCATAATGGCAGGGGAGGCACAGCATCAGGTGGCCAGAGCTGAGAGATCACATATCCAACCATAAACATGCCGCAGAGAGCGCCTACTGGAAGTGGAGTGAGAGTATGAACTCTCAAAGTCCTTCCCTGTAGTGAGAATTCTGGTTTCTTTAAAACCCAGTTATGTTCTATGAATATGTTTTGGTTTTAATCCCAGGTGTGGGATATGGGGATGCTTCAGATTGTCCACGGCAGCTATGATTTGTCTCCTGCTCTGGCAGAGACATGATTCAACTCTGCCAGATGGAGATAGTTTGTTTGGGATTCTGGGGACTCTTGAGAAGGAACCGCTGCTGCTGGTCCCTGCTGTTGCTTCTGCTGGATTGCTGGTTGGGTTAGAGATATCCCAACCGACGAAGACGGGACCTGCCCCAAGGAACTATAACCTTGAACTGTGAGCCAGAATAAGTCCGACCTTCCTTAAGTTGCTTTTGACAGCTTGCTTTATGACAGCAAGAGGCATAAGTACATAGCCAAACTGGTATACAGGGAAGAATTACAACTCTTAATTTTCTCAGTTAAATAGATTATTGCTTATTGTGTAATTTTGTGTAATTACATTCCTTCACTGATTTAAAGAAATATAAACACTTTGTTTTTAAGACAACACTGGGGACTTGCCTAGATTTGATCTCCAGCCCCACATAAACCAAGAGTAGTTGATACATGTCCCAGAACTTGGGAAATAGAGGCAGGGGAATAAAGAGTTCAAAGTCATCTTGGCCATGTAACAAGTTCAAAGCCAACCTGGGATACATGAGACCCCTCTCTATCTCAAGATGGGTAAAGACTGGAGACTATGAGTAAATCTTGATGCTGGAAGTTCTGGGAATGGGGATAGATTCCATCCCCAGTGAAGTCTGCCATGTCTAAGGCCATATATCTGCAAACTCCAAAAAAGAGTTAGGGTTGTTATTGCTGTAATGAAACACCATGACCAAAAGCAAACTGAGGAGGAAAGGGTTTATTGGGCTTACACTTCCATGTTGTAGTCTATCTATCTTTGAAGGAAGTCAGGGACAGAAACTCAAACAGGGCAGGAACCTGGAGGCAAGAGCTGATGCAGAGGTCTTGGAAGGGTGCTGCTTACTGGCTTGTTCGGCCTGATTTCTTATAGCGTCCAGGACCACCAATTCAGGGGTGGCCCCAGCAACAACAAGCTGGGACCTTCCCCATCAATCACTAATTAAGAAATTCCCTACAGGCTTGCCTACAGCCCCATCTTATGGAGACATTTTCTTGACATTCCATCTTCTCAAATGTCTTTAGCTTATGTGAAGTTGACATAAAACTATCCAGCACACTAGAAAAACATGAAATTTTAGAATATATGTTTCAAATTTTGTATGTATGTGGAAGTCAGTAGACGACGAGTGACTTCTTCAACTGCTCTCCATTTTATTTACTTTTTATTACATTTTGCTTATTTAGTATTTGTGTTTGTGTGTGTGTGTGTGTGTGTGTGTGTGTGTGTGTGAGAGAGAGAGAGAGAGAGAGAGAGAGAGAGAGAGAGAGGGAGAGAACGTGCAAGTGCATGCATGGGTGTGTGCATGCATGTACGCTTGTGCTCATGCATGCCATGGGGTGCATGTGGAGTCAGGTCTCTCCCTTCCCCATGTGAGTCCAGGGGATGAGATTCAGGTTGGCTCAGGTTCACCAGCTGAGCCATCTTACCAGTCCCTCCCCCTTACTTTTTGAGACAGGGTCTTTCACTGAACTGGAGCTCAACAATCAGATTTGACTGGCTGATCAGAGAGAGCACCAGGGATCCTTCTTTCTCTGCTCTTTCTCCCTGCCCCCACCCCCAGCACTGGGTTATAAGTGTACACTGGCATACCTGCCATTTTACCAGGGTTCTAGAGCTCTGAACCAAGTCAGCAGCCTGGTCTAAATTTTAAAAGCTGGTACATAATTCAGAAAACTTGTGGAAATATCTTCAGATACCTCATGGGAGCTGTCATGGAGGGCAGAGACAGTGGGTCTCTTCCAAGCATTCGCCTAGTGCCCTGAACATGCCAGCCAAAGGGAAGCCACTCTCTGTCATCACCACACAGTTCCTCTGGGTCTTCCACTTATTGCTACCAGCAACTGTACTGGAAGCCCGGGGCTGCTCTTATTTCTCCTCAACACAGGCCACAAGGATTGTGGGAGTGGGAGGACTATCTGATCAACATGCAGAGAGCCATGACTGGTCTACTCAGCCCCTCACAGGCTAGTTCAATCAATTGCCCTTTGTAATATATATTGTATGTATGTGTGTATGTATGTATGTATGTATGTTCTTCTGCTCTAATACCAAACACACTTCTCAAGAACGGAGTCTACATGACACCAAGAAGCAAGGGTAAAGCTTGCCAGTTGACAGTTGACAGTGGCTGGCTCAGTGACACCCAGACCATAGAAAACCTTAGAGCTGTTGGGACCCCCGGTCACTAAGTCCAAGCACCTTGTTTTCAGGTGGAGAAAATTCCCATTCGAGATGTTCTCTGGAAAGCCCAAGGAACCCTATTACCACCTGCCCACCCCGACTCCCAGCTGAGCCAACTCCAGGGGTAAATTCAGGAGAGTCTCAACACGACGTAATATATGCATACATATATAATGCATATCACACTCATTCACACGTACAAAGGGGACTGTTTTCCGCCCACAGCCAGCCCAGACTTGTAAAGAAAGGGTGCACACAACTGCCTCTCCTACTTGACCTTTTCAGCATTAAATGAATTTAATTCGTCAACTGACCCCTAGGTCAGCTATTGTTTAATTATGCATCGACTCAAAAGCCTGGCAAAAAGATCTCAAAGATCAAGCCCCGAACCTCCCTGGGACAAGCTTCAGAAGGTGAGTGATGGAGGACACCTGTCCCAGTCACCTCTGCTGGTGGAAGGGAACCCTGGCTGCTTTCTTACAGGTATTGAGCAGATGTCCTCACACCCCCAGGAAGAAGGGGGAAGGGGACTGGCGGTGTTCAGGAAAGATGGAGGGGCTCTGAACCTAGCATACTACACGGGAAACCAGGGACCTGAACTCTACTTCACATCTACAGTCACCAAACACCAACCTGGTCTCTTGATTCATCAAAGAAGCTGGGACCTGGAGACCTGTCGTTCAGGGAGGCAAAGCATGAGGCAAGCCTTGGTCTCTCTCTAGCTGCTCCTGTCACTTGCCATGTGCCCTGAGTCACCAAAGTCTGCAAAGCTAGAGAGTGCTTCCAACTCTGTGACCACTACTCAGACCACTACTCAGAATCAACATCAGCACAATCCCCCTGGCTCAGTCTCTTTCTGCCACTATGATGAAACACTGACACCTTAAAGGATGAGCGACTTGTTTCAGCTCACTGTTCCAGGGTACAGTCCATCATGGTGGAGAAGCCCTGTCAGCAGGAGTGTGAAAGAGCTGGTCACAAGTGTCCACAGTCAGGAAGCAGAGAGTGAGGAGTGTTTCTACTTAGCCAGCGTGCTCCATCTTATCCTGGTCTGAAGCTCAGGGATTGATGTCACCCACTCTTATGGTGGGTCTTCCTACCTCAACCAACCTAACCAAGATAATCCCTCACAGGCCTCCTGTGAGTTTGTCGCCTAAGTGACCCCAGATCCATCAGTTGACAATCAACACTAAACATCACACCCCCTTTGCCCAGAATTGTAGCAGTAAGCTTCAAACGCAAGAAAACAGAGGTTGGGAAAGCCTGCAAGCATAAAGGAGGCTTCTGAGAAGACTTAAGACTCTGCGAGGTTTCCAAGAAGGGAGGGGGTGAATGAGTAAGTAGGGGAGGTTATTCTTCGAACGGTCCCCAGCCCTTCACATTCTCACATGCTACAGACGGCATTAGCAGAAAACACCGTGATGTAACAGGAACACACCATGCCTTCTGCCTTACAAAGCACACAAGTCATTCCAACTCTTAATGAGACCTACACAGGGACACAGGGAGGCCACTAGGCCACAGAGTGGCCACAGGCTTAGAGCCCCAGCCCTGTCCTTCTTTGTGGGTGGCACCATAAATAACTGTCTCCACCCTCCCATATGTCTGTATCATATTTCCCAGGTATGAGCGTCATTTTTCTCTGATATCTGGATGATCACATTGTGACTTCAGTTCCAGTGTCCATTCACAAGTTGGGACACTTACCAGCTCAAACTACAACTCACTGATATCTTGTTCCTAGATTTCATTAGGACACAATCAGCTTTCTAGTGTTTATTCTGTAATCAGTTGGGGTCTTGGCATGTCTACCTTTCTCTGAACTCATATATTACGGAGATTTGGGAATTTCTTTTTTCTTGTGTTCCTCCCTCTCCCTCTCTTTTAGACGAAGCCTCATTTTGTAGCCCAGGCTGACACTGAATTCATAGTCCTCCTGCCTCAGCCTTGAAGAAGAGAAAGATTTATTTTGGCTCACAGAGAGTTCATCCATCATGATAGGGAAAGCACAGAGGAACAGATCAGTTCTCATGGCCCAGGAAAGAACAAGGAAAGTCATATCCCCCAGCACACCCTCAAGGACCTTCTCCCAACTAGACCACACCTCCCATAGACCACACCTCCCGAAGGCCACGCCTCCCAATGGCCACACCTCCTATTTGCACCATCTTACTAAAGTATCATGGTATTGGGAATCCATCAAGGGATTAATCCATGCATCAGGCCAGAGAACAGTCAGGGGCCAATTACTTCCCAAAAACCCATCAGCTGACAACCAAGTTCAGAAGCCTTTGAGAGACATTTCATATTCAAATCATAACAACTCTCCAGAAGCCAGGCAGCCCAGTGGTACCAGAAGACTAGAGGCCCCATGGGCTTATGGTTTAAAATATCAATCGGGCCCCTTCCAAGCAATATGGCTTGTTACTAGACACTCTAAACTGCCATTCCTCAGGATGCACCAGACATAATAAAATTTAGCTTATAGACTCTTATAATAATCAGTTGTGTGTTCTTTTAATACACTAAGTACTACAGAAAAATATCAAAACATATAAATAAATGCATAGAAAACAGAGAGCACAGTATTGGGACAGTAATTATTCTCACCATGTTTGCAATTATGGTCTTTACTTAAACTAGTAAACTGCAAATATAGAAACTAAAAAAAAGCCAAAAAAATGCTAATTTTGAAAACTTGAGAAATCCAGGGGATAGAGAGATGACTCAGCAGTTAAGAACACTCACTGTTCTTCCAGAGGACCAGAGTTCAGTTCTAACCATCTACATCAGGTGGCCTGCAACCATCCTTAACTCCAGCTCCAGAGTATCTGACACCATCTTCTGGCCTCCTCAGCCACCTGCATGTATGTGCACATACCCATACACAGATATACACATACACATAATTAAAATTAAATTTTGGAAGAAGATGAAGAAGAGGAGGAAGGGGAGAAAGGAGAGGAAAAGAAGAGGAAGAAGGGGAAGGAGAAGGAGGAGGAGGAGAGGGAGGAGGAGGAGGAGAAGAAGAAGAAGAAGAAGAAGAAGAAGGAGGAGGAGGAGGAGGAGGTGGTGATGAAGATGATGTCATTTTCTTCATCACTACCACCCAGGCTCTAGTAAGATTCAGTCTGGCAACATAGATGAAAGGGGACACCAAGGATGTGTGTGATTCCTGAAAATACATCAAACACAGCAGGAAGCTGGCATTTGTGATGGTGGTTCATGGACACATCTCAAAGTCATCTTCCTACAAAGTACAGAGCATATTCTTTGATAATAAACTCTTTGCCATAGCCCAGAAACAGAGAAACAAAGGGACTGGCTGCGTAAGTGACTTCACACTCGAGAATCCCACCACCGCTCTCCTCTCCGACTGTATCTGCCTGTCAGCTCCCTTTCATCCCTGCAAAGATTCAAAAGATCTGACATAGAGGGAGAAATGCAACCTCAGCAGCAAGCGTGGTTAGTTACATGGTATCAAATAACTGAGCTGAATGTGCCCCTCAGCCAATTCCAGGAGGCCCTAATCCTCAATGCGGGTCTGCTGAGTTTTCCCAGGTGACAGGACCTAATTCTGGCCTCTGAGGATCTGGTCAGGTAAGGTGATCATAACACAGTATGGCCAGTACAAGTGAGCCAGACACTGTCTGATTGAAGATCCTGACCACAGTCCTGCAGATCATCCAATCCATGCCCCCACCTGAAAACACGGTGCACGGCAGCATCTCCTTCACTTTACCCATGTCTCTGGCTCATATTTCAATCACACCATAGCAGCCATCACTCCTCTGCTTCTGTTTGCTGTTCCTCTTAAGCTTTCTCTCAGAGGGGTTCCCAGGTGGTAGAAGACTTAAGAGAAGAAGTACACCCAGTACTTGCTCACCAGTCAGAACACAGATCATTTTGTAGTTCTTTTGTATTTATGAGTCAGTCTCCGTGAGTAACCCTGGCTGGCCTGGCACTCACTGTGTAGACCAGGCTGGCTTCAAACTCATAGAGATCTGCCTGCTTCTGACTCCAGAGTGCTGGGATTAAAGGTACCACCCATGTTAAAAGGCTGTTCCACATTTAGATACCATTTCCTTCTCACTCTGGGGGGAATCTTTTCTCTGTGTCTTTACTGTAAGTATTCCACTACAAACGTTTTGATAGCTGCAGATATCAGATATTCTTTGACATAATTTCCTTAGATTATGGGAGTTGGGCTTTGAAGAAATTGAAGTTGTATTGTGATCTTCTCTGCTTAACCAAATATTTACATTATATTTATATTATAATGAATATATACTGCTAAATATTATAAAATTATACCTATCCCTTACAGGAACTGTTCAAAAGTATCAATGATGTAACAGATGGTTATTTATTAGGTAAAATAGTCACAATTTCTCTGTGCCCTAGTAAAACCCTGTCTCAAGAAAAAACAAAGCAACACAGTAACACAATGGCCATCTAGATGACTCAGAGGGTAAAGGCACTTGCTGTCTATCCTACGGATGCTTGGACACACATGGTAGAAGGACAGAACTGTGGCAAGTTGTCCTCTGCCCTGCTATGGTACACACACACACACACACACACACACACACACACACACACACACACATAAACAAATAAAAAAAATGTAAAGAAAAGATTGATGGTACCCTCAAATGCTGACAGCGCTTATCTCTAGAATGAAGGAATTTATTTCTTCTTTTGCTTTCTCTTCCACTTATAAATTTTCTGCCACCAGCATGTACAGTCTTTGATTCTGAACAGAGTGCTTTTTAATCTTTTAATCAGATAAAGAAATCAATATATTTTTCCCCCAACCAAACAAGAGAGCTGGACAGAATGGCGAATGCTAATGTCATTAATCAACTCCTGCCTACAATTAACAGTGGATGTTAGCTCAGGGCTCCCTCGCCCTGGCTCCCCACGGGGAGAGCTCCCTGTGCTGGCAGGGCAAAGGATGAGGCCAGATAACAGTGTGTGGACATGCCTTTGATGTCCTCAGCCCTCACTGGGACAGCGGACCAGGGGAAACAAAAGCTCATTCTCCAGCTTTGGCCACAGCCGGACTCCAGGCTCCCCACCTTCTAATACTGCTGGGCTCTCTGGTATGACCTCTGCCCCCATACACAAAGGCCTCATTCAGCAGTGTGGCCAGCCATGTTGAAAATTCTCTCCAGATTCAGCCATTGAGAGAATTTTTGTTTCCAAACTAACTTTGTGTTTCCATGGCTCAACTGGACTGAGAAAGGAGTTTTGGAATGAATTGACCAAAAAAAAAAAAAAAATCTTCCAAAATTAGCAATAATTTGGGGTTCACAAGAATTTTTTCAAGACAAGAAAATTCCAGATACATTTTGTATAATTGTACTTTTTTTTTTACTTCTCCAGTGAACACATCTGTGTATTAGAACATTTTTTTCTTTTCTAAGTTTTTTTATTTACATCAGTATTCTTAACAAATGGAAACTCACATTCCCCAGACTACATTTAAATTACACATATTGGCTACCCAGGTTTCCAAACCAACTTCTAAAACCTCTTTAGTGGGTGGGGAGGTCTGATAGGAGCTGATAGCTAAAATTGGCCAGCAGTTTAGGCAAGCCAGTCCCTGAAGTAGCCCAGGCAGGTCATGCCCATTTCAACCACAAGGTTAACTTCACCCTACAGGTCAGGGTGCCCCAGATCAGCCTAGGATACTGCAGGCTGCCAGACGCCATCAGCACAGCCAACCTGCCCGCCCTGACTCATATCCCCACTTAACTACCACACAGTCTTGACTCCCAGTGTCCTGAAGCTGATTTGTAGTCAGGGCTATCAGGATGCCTAGAGATATCTTAAAAAAATATCTACAGCAACAACTTTGTATTTTGAGACAAGGTCAGGTAGCCCAGGCTGGTCTCAAATCTTCTATGTAGCCAAAGAAGCCCTTGAACTACTGATTTCCTGCCTCCACCTCCAGCATGCTGGGTTTACAGGCATTCACCACACACACACACACACACACACACACACGGTGGAACCCAGTGCTCTACCGATTTCACTATAGCTCCAGCTCAAAAAAGATCAACTCTGACCATCTTAAAAGAAATCAGCTCAAAAGCAGTCAGCAGAGGTCAGGAAGCAGTCCCCGTAAATGGTACTGGAACAACTTGGTAAGGAAGAGAACCTGGACCTAAACCACAGCACCTTCAACAACGGTTGACTCCCAGTGGCCCACAGACTCAAAAGAAGCACATGAGCAGAAAACAATTCTTTAAATAATAGAATGTTTTTGTGAACTAGAGTTAGTCAAAGAGTTTATTAATTTAACATCAAAACTATATTTCACAGACACACATATAGTCGCACACACAAACATACATGCACAAACATGGAGAGAGAGAGACACACTCAGAGTATATACAGACACACAAAGGTGCTCACACACACACATATATATAAGAACAGACATACACATATAGATACACACACACACACACACACACACACACATACATATATAAATACCCACACAGACACACAGATACATACAGTCAGACATATATACAAATACACACACACAAAGACATACAAACACACAAACAGACACACATAGAGGCACACACACAGACATATATATTATATATAATATATAATATTATATACACGCACACACAACTGATGCACTAGAATTCATTAAGAGTTCTGCTCTGCCAAAGCCCGTGCTAAGAAAATGAAGAAACGAAGCGCAGCATGGAAGGAGATGCTCAGAAAACACGCATCCAGGGGAGAGCAAAGCCCACCAGTGCAGTCAGAAAGTGGGCCAAAGTCGTGAAGTGGCACTTTACTAAAGCAGGAAGAACAGACAGCAGAGAACCTAGAAGGAAAACATTAATAAAAACAAAACAAGAGGGGGCAGGAGGGATCACTAAGGGGTCCAGAGCACTTGTGGCTTATACAGCGGACCAGAGTTCAGTTCCCAGCACCCACATACACCAGCTCACAACCACCAACTCCAAGGAATCCAAGGCCCTTCTCTGGCCTCCGTGGGCACGCTCACATATGTGACATACACACATAAATAAAAACAAACCTTTTAAAAACACAATAAGACACCAGCACATACCTTGCAGAATGGCTAAGTGGAAAGTGGTAATATCAAAGACTGACAAAAATGCAGAGAAACTAGAACCCTGTGCCCTAGCTATGAGGATATAAAGGAGAATAGTCACTCTGGGGAACAGCGTCACAACTTCTCATAAAATTAACCATGCCGGGGCTGAGAGATGGCTCAGAGGTTAAGAGCACTGGCTGCTTTCCTAGAAAACTGAGGTTTGAGTCCCAGTACCCACATGGTGACTCACAACCATCTGTAACTCCAGTTCCAGAGGATTTGATGGCCTCTTCTGACCTCTGCAGGCACCTGACATGAATGTGGTACACAGACATACATGTAGACCAAAATACACACACATACACACAAATTAAAAATTTTTAATTAAAAAAATGGAACTAACATAAAACCTAGCAATGATGACCTTAGGTATTTTCCCAGTTGGGGTCACTATTGCTATGATAAAACACCATGACCAAAAGCAAGTTGAGGAGGAAAGGGTTTATTTGGCTTACATTTCCATTGCTGAGGGAAGTCAGGGCAGGAACTCAAACAGGACAGGCAACTGGAGGCAGGAGCTGATGCAGAGGCCATGGAGGGGTGCTGCTTACTGACTTGCTCCCCCATGGCTTGCTCAGTCGGCATTGTTATAGAACTGGCCCAAAGGAGGCCCCACCTACAATGCTAGGCCCTCCTTCATCAATCACTGATTAAGAAATAGCCCTACAGGGTTCCCTCAGGGCATGTGGTGGGAAACACCTGATCTGAGTGAAAAGCCAGGAACTTCTGTGATGGAGAATCAGAGGCCCCCTCAGAGTGGAGCTCTCTTCAGAAGAAATTTGGTGGGGAGCCTTGCACAGGAGAGCTCAGTAGCAATGCTCCTCACCTAAGAGAGACATTTGGAAGGCCTGTCCTAGTCTTAGGATTGGTCATCTTCAGGCAGCACCACAAGCGAGTCATTCAGGCTAAATGGGGTTCTGATCTGGTAATCAGTGGAGGTAGAGGCACTAGAGGAGCGGGGGGCGGGGGGCCGGGGGGGAGGGTAGGTAAAGGTGTCGGTCCATCACCAAACCTGAGTTTAGTCCCCATTGTGAAATGGAAGAGGAACTCACAAGTTGTCCTTCTGACCTCCACACCTCCCCCTGACCCCAACTCCCACTCCGGAGAGAAAGCCAAAGGGGGTGACATTCCCATAATCCCAGCCTAGTTAGTACTTGGGAGATAAAGAAGACAGCCATCAAGCTGGGTATGGTAGTGCACACCATTCATTAATCCTAGCACTCAGGAGGCAGAGGCCAGCAGAAATTGATAGGATCTTATGCTATAGGCAAGATTGGCCTCCAGTTTGCTGCAATCCTCCTGCCTCTGCCTCTAGAATACTAAGACAGGCATGTTCCACCAAGCCCAGTGACATATTTTGAAACAGCTTTTATTCCATATTTACTTTATGCAGTTAATAACCAAGTAGAGAGTCAGATGGAGGATTGGGGTGACTCTTCAAGCTGCCTTGGTAGACAGGTCTATGCAATCAGAATCTCTGGAGCACCCCCTCCCACCCCACCCCATGCCCTAGGCCACCCCCTGGCACCAGTCCTTCTGGTGACACTGAGGTCTGCTTCTCTGAGGTGCCCTCAGCCTCCACTCTGCAGCCTGGGTTTCCCTCACCCCTGTGGTGTATCTGCTCAAACTGATCCCCACCCCTAGAGAGAAAGATCTGCTTCCTAGATACTACTGCCCCCTCCCTGAGAGGCCACTCAGCGGGACAGTCTGGAGAGTCCAGATGCTTCTGGAGTCACTTTCTCTCTGTAGTTGCCTTCCCAGGACAGGGACATAAGTCACTAAGGCTAGACGGGGCCAGTCTCTCATGATTGATTGATTTCTATTTTATTTCTATTGCCTGTGTGTGTGTGAGGATGTCGAAATCCCTGGAGCCAGAGTTGCAAACAGTTTCGAGCCACCATGTGGATGTTGGGAACTGAACCCAGTCCTCTGGGAGAGGAGGCCGTGGTCTTGACTGCTGATCCATCCCCTATCCTTGGAAATCATTTTTACCCAGCCAAACTTCCCTTCCTTTTGCCTCTCTTATATTGACTCCAGGAAATACTTTCTTGAGAGCCAACCTGTTACCCCTGCCTTCACAAAGAACCCTCCTAAGACAGTTCAGAGAGCCCAGCTCAAGGTGGACTCTATCCTCTCAGTCAGAGAAAGCCTTTGTCTCACCCAGTCAGTTATCTAAAGACTCCCAATATAGTAACAGAGGCTCGCACAGAGGGGCAAGGCTGGGGTTTAGAAGAGATGCCTAGTTACTGCTAATGGTTGCTGGGTTCCTTTAAGGGTAATAAAAATGTTCTAGAACCAGAGAGCAGGAAAGCTGCACATCTCTGAATACATTTTTCTTTTCGATTGGATTATGTACATTAAATTATGAAATGTAAAATATGATTTAAAATGTTTTTTTTTAAGAATTTACTGTGACGCCAGCAATATAGTTCAGTGGGTAAAGGCGCTTGCTGCCAAGTCTGATAACCAGTACCCACATGGTGGAAGGAGAGAACCAACTCCTACATGTTGTACTCTGACCTCCACACATGTGGCGGATCAAGCGAATACATGCAAATAAATAAGTGTGAAATAAAATATTTAGGGCATACAAAAAAGGAGCTGAATAATATAGCCTGGCATATGTAGGCATATAAACATCTTGATGCTGGTGGTCTTGGGATGAGGAAGTAGCTTCCTCTTCTTGAAAGTTCCTTTACTGAGATACTATTTATCCCTAACAAGCCACCTAAGCCTGCTCACCTATAAAATACAAACAGCAATCCCAACTTTGCCGGGTGGTAGGGCCAATGGTGAGTCACCCAAACAGCCTCTCATACAGCCGGTGCTCAAGAAGAGGCGACTCATCAGCTTTACGTCAGAAGGCCACACAGTGAAGCAGCCATGAGTAAATGAACTATTCTCACAGAACAATGATTTTCTAATGATCTTCTCCTGTCATCCTATGCTTCCTCTCACGGTCCACGAAATGACAAAACACACTTGAGATGCTTTCAGGTCTGGAGAGATGGCTCGGAAGAACACTTACTGCTCTTTATAAAAAACCCAGATTCATTTCCCAGAATCCACATTAGGCAGCTCACCTGTGACTCCAGCTCGGAAATCCACCACCCTCTTCTCGCCTCCATGGCCAGAAGACACCCACACATGATACGAAACTGGGTGGTATTTTTGGCTCATGTATAGACAGGACCTCAGAGGTAAATCCTTAATTTCTAATTGTTGCCCCCCAGTGTTCCAGAAGTTCCAAGAAGAAGAAACACCCATTCATTCAGCAAATATTTACTGAGCACCTACTAAGGACCAGCCATTGTATAGGGTGGTAGGTTTCCACAGTGAGCAAGAGAGACTCGATCTTCCAACTGTTCTCGACCTTTGGGTCACAACTCCTTAGGGGGCTGAATGGCCCTTTCACAGGAGTGGCGAAACACCACTGGAAATATCAGATATTTACACTGTAATTCCTAACAGTAGCAAAGTTACAGTTGTGAAGTAGCAATGAAATAATGTATGGCTGTGGGTTATCACACCATGAGGAACTGTATTAAAGGGTCACAGCATTAGGAAGGTTGAGGACCACTGCGTTAGAGGAAGGCAGATGCCAAACAAACACCATTGCACATAGATGTGTCACTGCAGTATGGCTCAGACTTTTAATTTTCAGTGAAATTGCCTGCATAGATTCCAGTCCTTTATCTCACAGATTGCTTTCCCAAGTACTTACAGTCAAGAATATGTCAATTCTCAGAGTTCCTGAATGATGAATAACCCGTCATTCCAGGTCAATAGTACTGGATGCATTCCCCTTATAGCCTACCATGCATGGAAGGAAAGAAAACACACACTGTTCAGGAGGGTCCGGGGATTGAACCCAGGTCCTCATGCTTGCAAGGCAAGCACTCTACCGATCGAGCTAGATAGGTAATAAGCCCAGTCCTGGTTTTATTCTTTCAAGCTTATAGCTACCTAGGCTACAGTCATGGTTCTTAAACTGGACTGCTCATCAGAGACACTTGAAGTCACATTAAACCACAGAGTTTCAGGGTAGGTCTAGGTGGGGAGACCCAAGAACCCACATTTTTTTAATGCTGGTCCAAGCACTACAGTTGATGAGACATCACAGTATCTCAAAAGGCAACGTTTACAAAAAGTTGTTAACAAAGTTGAAGTCAGAAGGAAGCTTGTAGGCGATCTAGGTCAGCTTCCTTAAGGGACAGATAAGAACAAGTGTCTTGAGAGAAGAACCAGGTCCCTCAAGGTTAAACTGAACAGTAAAGCAAGTTTCTTGACTCTAGGACCTGGGTCGTTCTTTTACACAGCCTCATGCCCAGTTTGCCTCTGTCTGTTCATTGGGGCACACGGATCTGGCTTTGTCCATGTTTGTAATTTTCCATAATGAAGAGTCATGAGAATCAACAGTATCAAAATTTACACTGAGGAGCAGAGATATGGCCCAGAGGTTAGGAGGATGATGGTCTTGAAAAATTCCTGAGCTCTGTTCCCAGCATCCAGGACAGGCAGCTTACAACAGCCAGCTAACTCCAGATTCATGGAATACAGTGCCCTCTCCTGGCCTCCACAGGTAACTGCACTTACAATCAAAGACACAAGCATACCTCCTCCATTATTTTAAGTTTTAAAAAATTTTATACTGTGTTTCCAAGAGAGATGTTTTCCCATACAAACACTGAAATATATCTCTTTCATTCAAAAGAAAATAACAAAAACACTGTATACACATCTATGTCAGTCCAAACTTTAGTAGATAAAATTAAGAGCACAAATTTCTGTCCCCAAAACCCCCTAATTAGACAATATAAATAAAATGCAAATTGTATCCCACATGTCCTAGGGATAGATAAGTGACTACTGTGTCCTAGGAATAAATAAATGACCTAAAAGTTGGTATAAAAACCAAGATTATTTCTATAGAGACCAAGAGCTGAAACTAGACTTCATCTATTTGACTTCTTGTCCCAGAAATCAAGTATCTTTTGCCACTCCTAAGAGCAGGCAAGTTTGAGACACATTTATTGCTATCAGTCAGGGGTGTTTTCTCATTGTAGAAAAAAATAGCAGAAGTATACATACGAAAGGTATTAAAAATTTTCTACGGAAATGGTTAAATTACAATTTGTCTACAGAACAAAATATACAATCATTATTTTAAAAAATAATATAAAAATAAGATAGGCAATATTTGCAATCATTATATAAAAAATTCAGATATAAAATGACATAAATTATCTATCTTACAATTTGACCATCTGGGAGTGGTGGCATATACCTTTAGTTCCAGCACTCTGGGGGCAGAGGCTGAAAGCTTAAGGCCAGCCTGGTCTACATCGTAGTTCCAAGGCAGTCAAGGATACACAGTGAGATCCTGTTTCAAAAAAGAAATTTTTTTTGACCAACTTTTTGGTAGGACCAGAAATTTATTTTTATGCCAAGAAAACAAATTCAAAACAAGAGTCCAAGTAATTAAATGTGAATCATAATTCTAATTTCTTGTTTGTATATTTGGAGAGGGCAGGTTTGAGACATAGTTTATCTGTGTAACCTTAAATGTCCTGGAACTCACTCTAGACCAGGCTGACCTCAAACTCAGAGATTTGTCTGTCTATGCCTCCAGAGTGCTGAGATCAATGACATGTGCCACCATGCCCAGCCCCCCCTGCACAGTTAATATTTTGGTCACAAATGTGTATTACTTCTGCCATATTTTCAGTATAATTATCTTTAAAGCATTACAACTTAGCACTGCATCTAGAAACTGAGCCCAAAGCCCAAATTACCCATTAATCACTGTACAAGTGACAGGATTAACTGCCTGGGACCTTTAAGGCAGAATCATAAGTCCACAGACCCTCTAGAAGAGCTTGCAACTCCCATCAAGCCCACAAAATCTGTAAGGGCATCCTTATCACATCTGCTGAAAGAAGCTAGAAGGGAGAATGTGGGGCTTCTCAAAGCAAGCCCCCTTCTGCAGATGTGTGGGCATTGAGAAGTAGACTTGCTGTCAACCCCTGGTCCAGGTGGTTCGGATTATCACATGGGCAGGGGACAGGGGGCTTACTCTCACCTTTGTCACACTCTCCTTTCTTCCCCTTTGGGTTTTCTGACCTGTTATTGGCTCTGCTCGGAGGTTGCCTGAGAATCTGTAAGTAAACTGAAGCCCCAAACTGGATACAGTAAAAGGAAATTTCTAACTTCAAGTGAAACAGTAGGATCCAAGGTCATGGAGGCTCAGTGAGTGGTTTCCTGAACCAAGGGGCAATCAATGCTGTATTGAGCACAGAAAGCTTAGCTGGGCTAGAAGATTACAACATCTGGTTAAAATTATTAAACAAGAGTACAACTACAAAGCCACACGAAGGATAATTTCAAATTGCCTATCAAAGACTGCAACTGCTGTCCCCACGTTTGAAACATTTTAAGCCACAAACCGCTTTAGCCACCTTCAATAATAATAAGGGCCAAGGTGGGATGCCAGTTTCAAACCAAAATGACTTCTAACTCCATGAAGAATACTCTTATCTGAATGAGGAACCGAAATCCTCAAGCAAATGTTGCAGGGGGTGGGGGGAAGGGGAGAGAACCAAATGTCACAGATCCTATTGTAAACTTTAAATGAGCCAGAGTTCAGCATGGGGTGGGGTGGGAAGAGACAGATATCCCCTCACACAGGAAGGTGTTTCACACTTAAATCTAGTTTGCTTGTTGGCAAGCATCAGATCTGGCGCTTCGCAGGGCCCTGGAAAGCTGCCCTGCCGAGACCGAAGAAAACCGAAATAGAATCTAAATTAAAAATCCCAGCAACAAGGCAGACTTCTGATTTCTGAGTTCGAGGCCAGCCTGGTCTACAGAGTGAGTTCCAGGACAGCCAGAGCTACACAGAGAAACCCTGTTTCGGAAAAAAAAAAAAATCCCAGCAACATCAGCCCACCAAGCAACGCAAACTTAGACCTGCGCACATCTTTTTGAGACTAAGTTCAGAATCCTCTTGTGTGACACCCACTGTTAAAGGCAAAAGATTGTTCTTGATGGGAATAAACGGGTGTTTATTTGGTTAAATTTACACATTCGTCCGTTTTAAAGGGCTAATAAAACAGCATTTCAAGCCCTGGGGCAACATTTGACTCTATAATAAAAGTCTATTCAAGAAAAACTTCAGTCTATAAAGTAGGTAATTTCTTTTGATTGCTCCTCAGGACCAAGGATTAATGAGGTTTGACAGCAAAATGGCCCAGTGTCTCTCTGTGTGGAGCTTCTCCAGGCCTTCCCTCACAACCCCAACCCTGATCTCTGGTGGCCTAGCAGACGCGCGTGTACACACACACACACACACACACACACACACATTTCTTGGACTTCAGCCAGTAGCCTTTGTTTGAGGCTCCCAACTGTGATCCAGTAACCAAAATTCTACCAATGATCACCACCTCTGCCGCCAGCCTTTCACAGACTTTCCCTAGCCACTCTGGGAAGAAGTCCCATTTCTCCCTTTTTCCCACGTGCTGCAGAAGACACGGCTGCCACCCCCTCGAGGGTAGGCAAACAGCCTCCCCAAAACGGAGCTGTTGTGTACACAACCTGGAGAAGCGCTGTCTTTTTCCTAAAGTTCTTACCTACGCAGCCGGAGCCCTCACCATGTGCCAGACGCGCTCTGGCTCTGGCTCTCCCTCTCGTTCTGGCTGTAGCTCTGGCTGGCTGTCTCACTCACACACACGGACATGGACACCTCCCACACCCCTTGGCGCGCGACCCCCCGCCCTGCGGCCACCCTCACCTCGCGCCCTTTGTCCTTGCCCCGCGTCCTCGGAGCCCGCGCTACCCGAGCCCCGGCGCTGCGCAAAGCCCGGAGCTGCGGAGCCTGAGAGTCCGCCCGTCCGGGTCTTGCGGGCTGCCCTGCTTGGGGGGGACCTGAGATGGGGCTGCAGCTCTGTCCAGGTGTAAGCACTGGAGGGGACTGGCCAGCACCGCGGGTGCTGCGCTCGCACAGTCCCGTCCCCGCTGCAGGCACCCACCACCTCTCTGGGCTCTCACGGGGTCCCCAGCTTGGGAGGGGTCCGCGCGGAAGTCGGAAGCCTCTGGGGACAAAGGTCATTTGTTGCTTGGCCACAAATGCCCGAAGAGGAGGTGGGGCTGGGAGGACGTACCAGTGAGCGAGACCCCCCTCCCAGATGTCTCCACCCGGCGCAGGGCGTGTCCGTGGACCGCAGGACAACACCCCTGCAGTTCAAGCAGACAGAGGTAGGGGACTCCGAGTCCCCTACAGTGGAGGTTGATGAACCCCCCTACAATAAGGAAGTTACCTAAGACCAGCAGAGGAAAAGCCTGGAACCCTGAATATTTGCGGGTGGAACCGGAACTTTCCCTGGTGCGAGTATGGGTCCGGAAGGATGAGCACTGGAGGGAAGGAACAAACCTGCACTTGCCGGTGCAGTCCTTTCTGGCCCCTGAAACACAGAGGTAGTTGCGAGCGGCCAGCAGAGAACGTGGAGGAAATTGAGGAAGCCAGACCACAGAAGAGACCCATGGTCATCAATACCTCCTCTTCTTCCTCCTCCTCTTCTTCCTCCTTCCCCCTTTTCTGGAAAGCCCTGTGTCTTTAGAACTTGCCAGAGACATACCAAACATCTTGTACCCTCCTGCCATTCTAGAACCCCAAGAGGGCTAGTGAGATGCTCAGTGGTTACAGGAGCTTGCAGCCAAAAACTGAACCCCTGTGTTGGATCCTAGTTACTCACATGAGGAAAGGTAAGCAACTGCTGCAAGCTGTCCTCTGTCCCCCAAACTGCAACACACACCGATTAATAATAATAATAATAACAACAACAACAGCAGAGAGTTTGAGCCAGCCTCACAGCCAAAGGTCCTAGAAAAACAGGGAGATTTTCTGACTAGGAGAAGGAGGCAATAGGAGAATAAGGGCCAATCTCACACAAAAGTGGGCAGGTTGAGGAATGCTCCGCCATCCCCATTCTCCTAATGGCAGAGGCATCAGCTTCCTATTCTAATTAGGAAATATTCCAAGCACAGGTGAGACTAGGGACAGTAACATGATGAGCCCTGTGCCTAAGACCCAGCCAAGCCTAACTGGCTGCAGAAATTATTTCAAGAAGTTGTAGTCCTGTTGATAGACAGACTGCCTAGGATAGGGTGAGTTCCCCAGCACTGCATACACATAAGCCAGTCATGGTGGCCCATGCCTATAAAGTCACCACCACTCCCAGGAAATGGGAACTGGAGGATCAGAAGTTCAGTTCAAGGTCACCTTTGGCGACATTGAGTTTGAGGTTAGTCTGTGCTAAGTTAACTTGCAGCTCAAGAAAACAAAATAAAACAAAATCCATACTTGGAGCTCTCAGATAGCCATGTAGGCTGCAGCTCTTTCCTCCCAATTTAACATTCCATACTGTACCAGAAGGTAGGTACTTACTTACTTAGTGCTGTTAGGTAGACACAACTCTTATCAGCATTGCAGCTCTCACTGTGGAATCACACTGCTCCATTTTGTAACCTGGACCCTTTGTTCTGTTTCGCTCAGGAGAATGTTTGCAAGCTTCACTTGATCTTACAGGCAGAGCCAGTTCCTTCATTGGAACTGCTGACTAATACTCCCTGTCATGAGCCTGGGACAACTGTTGTTTCTGTTCTGTTGATAGACAAAAGAGTATGAACAAGACTGAAGCCGACATTCTCGAATTACAGAGTACTGTTGCATGGATAGTAACCAACATATTTACTTCATGGTTTGGGTTAGAAACTGCAGCTACTTTTAATTTTTCATGTATATGCATATATCTGAATTTTATTATATATATAGTTTCATATATACATACATATATAATATACTCTAATCATATGCCCCACCCCAATATTGTCTCATCTTTCTCCTCCTATTGAAATCCTTCTTCCTAAGTTCCCCTACTGTCTTCATGTCTGTGGTGTATGTTTGTGTGTCTGTGTGTGTGTGTCTGTCTATGTATGTGTATGTATCTTTGTGTGTGGTGTGTGTGTGTGTGTGTGTAGGTATGAATGTCTGTGGGTGTGTGTTTTCCTGCATAAATAAATTAGCATTTCCTGCATGGTCCATGAATGGGAGAGTTATTTGTTTGAAGGCACCCTTACATTTTGACAGCTTATCTGGCAAACACATAAAATACAGAGCAAACTTTTTATAAAGGCAAGGAGCAGTTTAAGTTTCCCCCTGGCATGATTGTGGCAAAGTCCTTTTTATAAGTATTTAAAATGTTGCCTTTTAAACTTGGAAAGAGGCTGGGGTGCAACTCAGTGGGTGAATGCTGGGCCTGGCTCGTTCAGAGCCCCAGAGCCTACCCCCAGTGCATGCTAAATAAACCGATGAATAAATACATAGCACCAGGCTTAGCTCATGGCTGCAAAAACCTGAGCCTAACAAGGCTGATCAGGCCCACCCACCGCAGTCAGCTTGCAGCAGAAGAAAGAGACTTCAAATGGCTTCCTCTCATTCATGAGGCCATCCCAACACAAAGGGCAACCACTTCCAACCAGCATTAAACTTAATATGACCACGGCGCTGCACTTAAGAGAAAAAAGTCACTCCTTCACACACACATACCCCCCTTCCTCACTCATCCACATTCTCCTGTACGGTTCTTCCTCATGTGTCTCTGTCTAAATCCAACAGTCTCCTGAGCACATAAACAACGCTGCCTGCAAACCTTCACTGGTTATTATAATGACTTTGGGGAAAACACTGAATCCTAACTTTGAAAGTCTGTAATGAATCTTAGAAATGCACAGGCTCTTACAAATTAAGAATTAATTAGAAAACAAAGTGGGCTCACTAGAAAGGGTGTCAATTGTTTCCCAGCCTAATGAATCATTCCTAGTTCCTAGTTCATTAACTTAAAACACCAGACACAGAGGGAATGCTTTGTTTTCCTTTTCCTGGGGCTGAACCTGACCCAGTGATTTTATGTCTTTATTGAACTTGAACCAAAACTTGAAAATGAAAAAAAAAGATTAATTTTGAAATATATTATTAAATGAAGGAAACTGACTTTATTTTAAACGTTATTGACAAGAATGGGGCCAAATCCAAACTTGTGGTGGTCAGCCTCAAACTTACCAAGGACCTGTCAGTCCTTCAGTGATCTGGGGCCTTTCCCCCAGAGGCCATGAGGTCAGCCAGGCAATTAGACATGGCTCCTGGGCACCTTTGTCTCTTTGCCTAGCATAATCCATCCAAGGCTCACACACACATTCTCTCTCACACACACTTGCATTCCTCTCTGCCTCATCCATAATACCCATCTTCCTGTAAATTTTCTTCTTCCATGTCTATTCCTGTATGATTCCCCACACACACCTACATATGTAAATGCATACGGCACAACTACTCTTTCCCACACTCATTCACGGCTCTCCATAGTATTTCTTTCCACATACACAGATGCTCTCCCATAGACCTTGTGACACAAACATTCCTCCATTGGATGACATAATCCCCTTCAGTTTGTGTTTTCTGACCCCTCAGCACCTCCCAGGCCTTTTGCTTTTTACCGTACACACGTTTTTTGCACCGCTTTGCCAGATACAATTTCATCTGCTAGTGTCTTTATGTATTTGTATAACTGGACACACACAATAAGTAAACATTTTAAAATAAATAAATACAAATAGAGCCTTCCTCCTGTTCCAGTTGTGGCAGTTATTTAAGCAGTTGTACCTGGCATGAAAGTGGATGTGGCTTTTGAAATCTCTAATTATGTCTGTCAGGCTAGAATCGTGTATGAGTTGCCTGCCACTTGTGTCTATACAAAGAAGGCTTTTAAACGGCTTGAGGGTCCTTGAAGTTTGTCCTCTGATGTCTGTAAATTGCACCCCATTTATGTAGTTAACTGGCGATGGGGCGGGGTGCTTCCCTCCCCGTAGGGAACCATTTACATCCAGCTTCCGTTAAATGATCCCAAGATGTAAGGGTGAATGTTTACTAAGGCTGCCGTAACAAAGGGCCCCCAGACTTACTGACTCACAGGTGGGGACTAAAAAGATCCTAGATCAAAGTATGGGCAGATTGGGCTCTTCCCTCGGCTTCCAGGAAAACATTGTTCAAGTCCCTCTTGTTGGCTCTCTTCTCCCTATGTCTCTTAACAATGTCTTTCCTCTAAGTTCCTCTGTGTCCCAATTTCTTCTTATAATAATACTAGACACGTGATGTTAACTTTTTAAATATCCCCTCTACAAATAAGGCCACGTTCTAAAGTGCTGATATAATGGCTTCTCGGCCTTTTGGCTAAGATCAAGTGTAAAGTACTGATATGGCTGATGGGGGTTGGGGGGGAAGGGACCCTTGACCCATAGCAGCAGGCTTTTACTTGTTTCAGCATATGGTGGTTTATTAGTAAGAGGTATTAACACTAAACTCCACCCTTATCAATACCAAGTCTGGGGCTAGGATGTATTTTAGTTGTCCAGCATACACAAAGTGCTGAGCTCAGTCCCCAGCATTCTATTAAACCAGATGAAATGCTGCACACCATCCCCAGCTACACAGCAAGTTTTAAGGCCAGTCTGGGATACATATGAGACTCCCTATTACAAACAAATAGGATATCAGAGGCCTGATATAACACTTCTTCATTTAAAACCTTAAGCCCAGATCTAACTGAATCCTCTCGATTTCACTTCACAGCTATCTTTCACATTCAAAACAAAAACCACACACACACACACACACACACACACACACACACACACACACACACACACCACTGAAAGACTGGACTCCTAAGGTGAACTTGCTCCACCTGGTGGAGAGTCAAGGAACTTGATGGGGCATTCTCTGAATAAGGCAGGCTGGCACTAGTCGATTCACCGAAAGGGAACATCAGATGGGCACAGGAAGGCATCAGAGGCAAAGTCAAAATAGACTGCCGAGGTAGTGTACATAAGACTAACAGTTAAATAGGGCCCATTTAGCAATCAACAGAATAACACCAAACAAACTAAAGCAAGTGGAACAGAAAAAGATTAATGCAATTCATCTGACAAGACTTTCCTTCAAAATCCCAGAGCAGAGTTGGGGACAATCATACTTCAGAACTGGACTTCCATAAAAGAAAAGTCACTCTAGGCTGAGCCATGGGGATTGTAAATTCCAGGGCAACCTGGGCTTCACAGAGAGTCTGAGTTACACAGTGAGTTCAAGGCCCATCTGGACTAGAAAGGTAGAGCCTTGTTTTAAAGAAGAGGAGGAGTGGGATGTGGGGCAAGTTGGCAGGGGGCGGATGAGAGGGAAAGAAGGAAGAAGAAGAGGAGGAAGGGGAGGAGGGAGAGAGGAGCAAAAAGAGGAAAGGGCTGAAAGGGAAGAGGGGAGGAGGAAGGAGAGGAACAGAAGAGGAACAGAAAGAGGAGAGGGAAGGAGAAGAGGGATGGGAAGAAGGAGTGAAGAGCAAGAAAAGGAGGAAGGGGAAGAAGAGGATGAAGAGAATGAAAGGGAAGGGGAAGAGGAAAAGAAGGGGAACAGGAAGAAGGGGAAGGGGAGCAGGAAGGGGAGAAGGTGATGGAGGCAGGGGAGGAAGAAGTGAGGAAGAAAAGGAGGAGAGATATAAAGGTTTAAATAAGACGATCCTCTATGTGTGCAGAAACATTCTCTCTGTGGCATGAAGCCATATTTAGGGACCTCTCGGCTACAAGAAAGCAGAACTGAATAAAACATAAAGGCTGTAACACTCTCCGTGTGGATGGCCACCTTGTGACTCTTAGCATCATCCATTTTCCCTGTCTCCAAAGTACATTACATCCATCACAATATGCCTGCTTGCTGAATGCATCCAATTGTGTCCCAATTAGGGCTACTATCGCTGTGATGAAACAATGTGACCAAACCCAACTTGGAGAAGAAAGGGTATGTTTGGCTTCTGCTTCCATATCACTGTTCATCCTCAAAGGAAGTCAGGACAGTCAGGGTAGGAACCTGGAGGCAGGAGCTGATGCAGACACCATGGAGGGGTGCTGCTTACTGGCTCATTCCTTGTGACTTCCTCAGCCTGCTTTCTTATAAAACCCAGGACCACCAGTCCATAGATGGCACCACCCACAATGGGCTAGGACCTCCCCTATCACTCACTAAGAAAATGCCCTACAGCTGGACCTTATGGAAGCATTTTCTCAATTGAGGTTCCCTCCTATCCGACGTCTCTAGCTTGTGTCAAATTGACATGAAATGAGTCAGGACACCATCCACATTTGTTCTAGGTCTTCAATCCCCAACTATCACATCAGAAAAGTTAACCTGGCTTTGATTTAGCAAAGTATCAATTTAGCAGATTGGGTCCTTTCAGAGCCAGGAGGAGCTAGTTTCCTACCAGGACCCAGCCAGAGCCTTGCAGGATACCTCTGAACTTTTAATGTGCTAGTTCTGGATAGAGTCACAGAACCTGCGTTTCTAGTAACACACACACACACACACACACACACACACACACACACACACTTACCCAGGAAATGGCAATGCTGAGACTCATTGTTGCATGGTAGAAGAAATAAGAGATTGCTCCTGTGCTCTCCCTCTGACCCCCTCTAGATCTCAGATATCCCAAGTTAGCCTCAAACTCACTTACTCACGATTTATCTGTAGATGACCCTGAAATTCTGATCCTCCTACTTCCACTTCTCAAGTGCTTGGGATCAACACTGTGCTACCACATCTGGTTCATATAGTGATGAAAATGAAATCAAGTTTTCATGCACACTAGGGGAGCACTCTACCAACTGTTCTTCTTCATCCATGCTCCCTTTAGTGTCTGATATGAGGCATCCAGTTCTTGAGAGGTTTTGCCTAGTTGCCTCCCAAAGGGCATGTCTAATAAACATTTCACTGGACATTGATTTTGAGCACACGGCTCTTAGAAGGGAATATGAACCTTCAGTTCCTAGTGAGTGACACAAAGGATCCACTGGCTGAAGGCCTGTTAGGTCGCCACAAAGCTAGCCAGAGTCTCCATACCTCACTTACTGTTCCAAATAGCTGATGCAGAACAAGTCACAAAGTCTATTATTATTCTCCCCTCCTCTTCTGTGTTGCCATGGTGTGTCAGACATGCTCAATTCATTCTTATGCTGTCTGGTTATACATCTTCACCAACCTAGGAGCTCCTTAGTACTCCAGGATGTCCTTGTGAGAGTTAGAGTTCCTGACCTACAGCCAAGAACAGGAAAGATGTTCAAACAACACAGGAATGATTTAGACCTCAGGCTACAGCCACATGACTGGGCTTTTGTGTGACTGAGGGAAGACTGAACAGCTGTTCTCCTTTTCCCCAGATGGGTGTGCTCAAGCTCTTTCATTAGCCTGGAGTGCCTAGCGCCTGTCCTAAGTCACCCCCCTCCTTCACTGGCCTAACTCCTTTTGACAGTAGAAGATATGGTCAGTTTTCAACAAGCTGCTCTAGGGTCCAAACATCAAAATGAATTATCCAGCTGTGAACTCAAACCATGTCTCTCGCACTCGCTAGCTAGCCCCTTTGGGTAAAGTTCTTCCCTTTTCTGATCTGTAGACCGGGAAGAAAACTATTCTTCGGGACTCGCGGGCAGCGGAAGTTTGTTTTTTGTTGTTGCTTTGATTGTTTAAGGCATGGTCTGTCACTATGTAACCCCTGATGACCTCCAGCATCTGGTGGTCCTGCCTCAGTGTCCAGAGTATTGTTATGCTGAGCATATACCACCATGCTTGGCCATACTCTTCAGACTTGATATTAGATTAACATGAACAAAGGTATAGAGAGGGTTTGACATTCAACAGAGGATGGATAAAGGGGCCTTAAAATTAGCCATGTCTCTTCTCCAGCACTGGATCTCTCTGAACTCCTTGTGGTAGAGGCTCTCCTAGTTGCTCTGAGAAACTCTCCACCCTGCATAAAATGTGCTCTTTCTCTTCTAGAGATGAACTCTCCATGACTGTATTCTATTTCTTCCAATCTTCCACAAACATTTACTGAGCGCTTGCTACCTGCCATGCTCCAAGCTACACACTGGAGATCCCAAAAGGGCAAAAGACCTCTGACCCCTAAGAAGGTATCTGACCCCTAGGAATGTGTAATCTAGTGGGAGCCAACTTCCTCCAAAAGCCCCTCCCACCCTCACTAAGCCCCAAGTCTCAGGAGCTTCCCTCCAGTCTGGAATTTCCACATTGTGTTACCCTTTCATTCAAACACATAAGGGTTGGAGATGTGGCTCTGTAGTTAAAGAGCACTTCTGCCTTTCCAAGAGGGCCAGAGCATCTGTGTCCAGAGGCTCACAGCAATTTGCAACTCCAGTTCCCATGGAGCTAGAAGCCTCAAGCCTCCAAAGGCATTGCACTTGTGTGCACATACCCACACATAGACATAATTTAAAAATAAGTGAGCGGGGGCTGCAGAGACGGCTCAGTGGTTAAGAGCACTGATGGTTCTTCCAGGGGACCGAGATTTAATTCCCAGCACCTACATGATGGCTCACAACCATCTGTAATTCCAGTGTCAGAGGACCTGATGTCCACACACAGACATGCATGCAGGCAAAACACCAAATCACACTGTAAAGGAACTTTAATCCAGCAACATGGCTGCTCTAGCAAGGGATCACATCCAAGACTTTCTAGGTCTATATGATCTGGCCAAATGCAGACACACTCTGGATTATAGTACAACCTGGCTGGAATACAGACCGTGGTATACACCTTTAATCCCTAACAATGAAGGTTGGTTTGTAGAAGAAAGCAGTCACGTTTAAAGTAACATCTACTTAAGGACAGACAAAGTGAGGAATCAGAGAAAGATTTGACAGAATGAGTCAGAGAATACACCCAACTCTCAAGAGAACAAGACAGGAAAGAAGCTACTTAAGAAAGGGGGTGGCAGTTTACTGGGACAATTTTACAGAGACAGGTTTTAGAGAGAACAAGCTAGTAACTTCATTCAGTAAGAACTCCCCACAGTACAAATTTAGAAACTAAGACAGAGAACGACTTTTAGAAACTGGCTTTTTAAGACCTTACAATTTGAAAAGATACCTATGGTTACTTCTCTTTTCTTTTCTCTTTTTTAAGTTTAGTTTAGTTTCTATGTATAGGGGTTTTGTCTACCTGTCTGTCTAACATGTTAATATGTCCGTGCCTGGTGCCTGTGGAGACCAGAAAAAGAGCATTAGATCCCCCCCTGGCCTGGAGTTAACAGATAGTTGTGAGCCACCATGTGGATGATGGGAATTGAACTTAGGTCCTCTGGAAGGGCAGCCAGTGCTTCTAAACGCAGAACCATTTCTCCAAGCCCCAGTTTAAATGTTTTATCTAGGGGCAGTGGTGGAGCACGCCTTTAATCCCAGCACTTGGGAGGCAGAGGCAGGCGGATTTCTGAGTTCGAGGCCAGCCTGGTCTACAGAGTGAGTTCCAGGACAGCCAGTGCTACACAGAGAAACCCCGTCTCGAAGAAAAAAAAAAAAAAGAAAAGAAAGAAATGTTTTATCTATCTCCTCCACTGGATTCTGAGATCCAATCTATTATATTCAAAACAGTATCTTCTTGAGTCTGCCCAATATCAGATACAATAAGTAATCAAAAACTGATACAGAAAAAGAGTTTATGGTTTTGGGACAAAGTCTACTCTCACGACGAACTTTAGCTGACTTCAAATTCAAACACGTGATCTCCCTGCCTGGACCTCTATGCCGCTTGGCTTAGAAGCTTGAGCCTTCTGGTCCCTCCAAGATGGCTTGTTTATGAGCATGTACTAAGCACCATTAGATGCGAGATGGGAGCTGGACGTCCACATCCTCGTCCCTGGGCACTCAGAACCTGCAGTCCTCCGGTCGGGACTTGGGAGCGCCCGCTCTGATTTCCCGGAATCCTTACTCCATCTCTTTTCTTCTCTCACTCCATTCCCTCTCCCCCCACACCTCTCCCCCACCCCCATCCCCCACCCCCGCCATCCTCTGGAACACCCGGGCGTCCGCAGCGGGCGAGGACCGGTGTGCGCGGGAGATCTCTACGGAAGGCGGTGCGCATGTGCAAAGGCAGGCGCACTGCGCATGCGGAAAGATGGCCGGCTCGGGAACCTGAACGCCTACACGGTCACCCTGGTCCCCTCTGCGCCTACCCTGATCCCCTCTGCGCCTGGGCTCTTCGCTGGGCGAGTGGGACCGCGGCGCTTCGTAGGTGGAGCCGCAGTGCTCCTGGGTGGAGCGGGAGGCCAGGCGGCGCTGAAAGGGCCGGGAACGCGAGCGCCAAGCCTCCCGGGAAGGCGGGAGGGCGCGTGGGGCGCGAGGGGCGCGGGACAGCATGAGTCAGCAGCGAACTGCGCGGAGACTGCCCAGCCTGCTGGTGGACCCGGCGCAGGAGACGGTGCGCCGGCGCTGCCGGGACCCCATCAACGTGGAGAACCTACTGGTGAGCGGGGACCCGGGCCACGGAGGGTCGCGTGCGGTGGGACGCGCTCCTTGCATCGGGCACTCTGCACAGTGTCACTTGGTGCCCCGGGGCTCCCTCCCCCTGCAGCTCCCAATTCTTGAACCGCCCTTCGCTTTCTAAATGTTTCTGTTGGATTTACTTACTTTGTGTTGGGGCGGGGGCCGCGGGCGTGTGGATTCCACGAGGCACGTGTAACGCTTAGAAGGCAACTTGGGGCAGTCTGTTCCATGCTTCCTTCCACTCTTGTGGTTCACGGGATGGAACTCTAGTGGAGTTTGTAAAGCTTGGTGGCAAGTGCCTTAACCAACTGAGCGATCTTGTCTGCCTATCATTGCTGTTTGACAGGGGAAATGAAAGAGCGAGAAAGTTACCTCCGTTCTGTGCTTCCCACCTTTTTTTCTGCTGGATCTGTCCTTTGTCCGTTTCTCCCGGTCCGATCCCGTGCCAGATAGTTCATGCATTGTCTTGTCTGACTCCTCAGAGCAACTTTGAGATTGTTATTCTTAGAGTTTGTCAGAACTGACTCAGATGTGTGTACAGAGATGTCTGGCCTTGTGGTTAGGTAATGAAGAAACTGCGAGGAACCTCAGAATGACTGCAGGTGACAGCCTTTCCCTAACCTACCTCTCTCTCTCTCTCTCTCTCTCTCTCTCTCTCTCTCTCTTAAAGTGATTTCTGCTCAGTTTTCATTTGATCTTGTATTACCCCACCCAGCACTGTGCTGGGGACTCGAGTCCTAAGCACGCTGTAAGATTGCTGTAAACAAGATTACTAGATCACTGATGGTTTTGTCAATTACAGTATCAGTTTCACACCTTATCCTGTGTCACAACTAGCCATACACTCTTGGCTGAGAACTCTTTGTTGTGTTTTTGACAGCCATGGTGGGTCCCCCTGTCCCCTTCTCCTTCCTTTTCAGACATGTGGGTGTCCTCCAGGATTCTCTACAGTTTGTTCATGTAGGTGATCCCTCACTGTTGCTAACTTGTGGCTTGTGACCATGGTAGGTTTTTTTAAGGATTTGATAGACACTCTTAAATGCTCACACTGGAAAAACCACTTAACTTTTTGAATTGCGTCAGAAGATGACATCCTCTGAAGTCTTAGATATTCTTATCCAATCTGGTGTTTTTAGTTGCCTCAAGGTAACTCCCAAATCTGTACATCTTTCCTAGAGCTCTCCAACTGTATGCTAGATGTCCCTACTTAGATCTAAAGCTTTTAAAAAAAAAAGGTCTTCGTGTATGCCACGTGCACTGGTGCCCACAAAGGTCGGAAAACAGTGTTAGATCACCTGGACATCATAACAAGTGTTTATGAACTGGCACATGGATGAACTGAGCCCTCTGGAAAAACAGCGAGCGTTTGTAACTGCTGAGCCATCTCTCTAGCCGCAGATTTCAAACTCTTTCCATCCAAAGCCAGATTCACAGACCCCTTGCCTAAGAAAGCAGCCAAAGGAATTAGTGGTTCCTTAGTGCTCCTGGAACAAAGTAGAATCCTCTCAACATAATCTGGCTCCGTGTTTACCGTCCCTAAATTATTTTCCTGAGGTTCCATACTCCATCCTTGGCCTCATTTCCATATTGTCATCCTGATGTCTGAAGTCCAGATTCATGGGTAACTTGTCTTAAGGGCCTTCAGCCCTTCCTTAGCCTCAGGACTGTTAGTTATACTCTGTGTGCCCCAAGCAATTCTGTATTTGACTGCTCAGTCCTCTGCAGGTTTTGTATATTTCTGTCTATTTCATACTGTAGTGAAGATCTGGCTGTGGACAGAGGATTAAGCAAGAAGTTAATAAAGTGGGGACTCTTTTCTTGCCTGTAAAATAGTGACTTAACATGTCAGTGGTTTTTTAATTGACTAGTGAATGCAAAGAATTAACAAACCATTGTGTAGAACAGTTACATATCTTGCTAAGTGTTTGTTATCAGAATAATTTAAATAGCTTAAACCTGGTCTTGGCTTTGGAGCAGGGATAAAACAGTCCTGGGTGGAGGTGAAATTGGTTTGCATGTTAGAAGATGAGGAAGATCTGGATGGTGACATGTGTGCAGTCACCTTAGAGAGATTAGTGTTCAGTGAGTTCTTGGAGGAGTATTGCTCCCACACAGGGAGCTAACACAGAGAAACCTATGCATAGAGAAATTTAACTACTTAGGAGGTAGTGCCTGGGACATTAGTCTCTAAAAGTTACCTTTTATTTTTCTCTCTCACCTTTAAAGCTTCTAGCCAGGTGTGGTGGCCCAGTTCTGTAATGCCAGTCCTTGGGAGGCAGAGGCAGAAGGATGGTGAGTGAAAGGCCTACCTAGGCTATATAGCAAGTCCCAGGCCAGCCTGGGCTGTACAGTGAGATCCTGTCCTCATTTTTACCCCAACCCTCCAAACAGAAGATTCTAAAGCCACTTAAAGCTGTAGATAAAAGGGATGGGGCCGGGGAATGGCGATACTCCACTCTGTGTATCTGTGTCCGGATGTAGACACAGGTTTCTAGATGTGAGAATTGGAGCAGTAAGGAAGTGAGTTGGAGCATGTCAAATGTGCAGCTCACTTACCGGGGTCACTGCTGAGTGTTCTCTGAAAGTCCTGAGGTCTCTAATGGTGTCCACTGGGGTTGGGGGAGGGGGCAGTCTTTTGCCCTTCCATGTGTCAACAAGATGGCTTTGCAGCTTCACAGTGAGAGTGTTAGCCAATCATGGTGAGCACACTTATGTAGTCCCAGCACTCAAAGGCTGAAGCAGGAGGATAGCACATTTAAAACCAGCCTGAGCTACATAGGGAGTTCTAGAATAGCCAGGACATTATAGCAAGAAGGTATCTCAAAAAGAGAAGGAAAGATTTTAGACACAGGGAAGATAACGAGTGATGGTTTAGAACCTGTTTCCTATGTCAGTACATCCGCTATATAATGGATCTGCATTTATTGCAGGGTATGGGCTCATGTCTCGTTGGAGTGCTGTCCTTGTACCAAACTGTTAGCAGAGGAGATGTCCCTCTAAAGCAAATGGGCAGCCAGTAAGCAATCTTTGTGCAGAGCTTGGCCTTCTTACTCTAGGTTAAAAGGAAGCTTCTGCAGCAGGTAGCTATGAGTGTGTATTAACACTTCAGGATACTTGTTAACACACTTTTCACATCATTGTGAGAGGTTGGGCTTGTTTCTCAATTCAGGAACCTTGCTATGAGGCAGGAGTAAATGCTAAGTTGAGAGTTTTTACTTAGCATGCACAGAACCCCAGGTTCAATCCCCAGAACTAAATAAATGGGTGTCGAGGCCTATGCTTGCAATTCTGTCACTCAAGAGATGGAGACAGGAGGATCAGAAATTCAGTCATCCTTAGGAATAGGTTGAGTTTGAGGCTAGCCTGGGCTATATGAGACCTTTCTCAAAAAAGTCTTGCAAGCCAGCCAGATAGCACAACAGGTTGTGGTACTTGCTGCCAAGCCTTACAGCCTGAGTTCAATCCCCAGAGGACCATACAGTGGAAGGAGAGAACTGACTCCGCAGGTTGTCCTCTGACCTCAGCATGTACACCATTGCACATACATGCAAAATATATAAATGTAAGAGGACAAACCTTGCTTCGGTAGCTAGCCCAAAGTGTGTTTGGAGAAAGGTTACATGTAAAAATAGCAGTGACAGTTGATCACACTTGTCTCCGGTCGGCTTTCACAGGACTGCTTCAGAGTTCTGTTGTTGGATGCCATTGCCGACAGTGTTGAGAGCTAGTGCCTGTCTGTGGCAGGAGCATCCAGCTTCAGGGTTGCACACCCAGCATGTCACAGGGTCACTTCAATCCTAGACTGTCCTACACTGGCTTTGTTGCAGGATGTCATCTCACGTTAACCTGCTACCAGATGTCCTTGTCAGAGGTGACAAGAGTCATCTGCAAAGGTTCTGTGGCCCCGATGTGAGCAGCTTCTCTGTTGTCCACCAGGCCACCAGCTGTCCCACCCCTGACCCTTTAGCCATTCGCTGTCCCACTTGACCATATTTATAGACCATGAATGAGATTGTGTCGTGGACTTGTTCAGAAGTCTTTGGTGAGTCTCCACTGCTTAAAACATAAATACTTCAGCATAGCCTTGATGTGGTTGGTCATCTTTCTAGCTACAAAACCTGGACCATTCCCACATGGCCGTAGTGTGACAATTCCTAAATGTATTGCAAATCGCTGTTGCAGTTTATGCGACTTCAGCGGCCTCCACACACCAGGCACCATGGCAAGACCAACACTGGGGGCTGCTGCCCTTTGCCTGGTCGTCTCAGTAATCTAACGGTATTTTTATTTTTCTAACCATAGCATGTACTGCTTCCCATTAAGTGTTTGGTTTTTTTTTTGGTTTTTCGAGACAGGGTTTCTCTGTGTAGCTCTGGCTGTCCTGGAACTCACTCTGTAGACCAGGCTGGCCTCGAACTCAGAAATCCTCCTGCCTCTGCCTCCCAAGTGCTGGGATTAAAGGTGTGCGCCACCACCGCCTGGCTCCCATTAAGTTTTTTTTAAGGTTTCCAGATGTTTATTAATGGGAGTGCATGGCTGACTGAGAGTGGGAAAAATTTTGGAGCCACTTAAATAGCCAGGGGTGAGCCTCCGCTGGTGTGCCGCAACTTCCACATCTCCGAGCTTTCCAAGACTTAGGGGACGTGCCCTGTCTTCTCCCTAGCACCTGCTGCGGCTGGTATAGGAGTGTCTGCTGGGAATTGTTTCCCATTTAAGTATCACATCTCCCTCCGACCTTCCTTTATTTACACAGAAGTATGTGCAGCCTAGGGGTCCTTAGAGGCTTACATCACAGACCAAGTGCAGTTTGGAAAGACTCTTTTTCTCACTCCCTCATTACTTCAGGATGTTGGGGGAGGGGGAGCCTTAAAAAAAGAACTACCACAGAACAAAATTTATTCTCATTGTTATTATAAAATGCTGAGTCAATTCTTACATTTTTTTTCCAGCCATCAAAAATAAGGATTAATCTAGAAGAAAATGTCCAGTATGTGTCCATGAGAAGTAAGTTGTTTTCCTACGTGGGTTTGGGTTTTCTAGTTTGAGCATCACGTGGTTAATTTGTTCGGTTTTGCATGTATACGGGGTCATGAGAACACAACATGGCAGCAGAGGATACCTTGCCGTGGTGGCTGAAACCGAGCCTTGGTGGGAGTGCAGTGGCAGTACTATACGTGTCAGCAAAGCCTCCCACCACAGAGTTTCCTGCAGTCCCTTTACTCCTCCTGACTTTACTCTCTCGTGGGCTCATGTTTAGGATATTGGATGATCCTTATGATCAATAGATGGCCCCTGCCTTGATTTCCTCTCCTTTGGTCCTTCTCCTGGGCAGGCTTTTTATCTCTAGATGCCCAGGTGAGCATCTCGGAAACCATCTTTTGTCTCCCTGAGCATCTGCCACCGTCTCCCCTGTGGCTGGGAGGTTGCGTCAGTTTAACCTTTTGAGGTGTTTCTTTCATCTGTCCCACACCAGTGCATGAATGACCACAGTTCAAAGTACAGCTGTGGATTGCCGTCCATCATAACTGAGTAGGCAGAGCCCAGAGAGGTGAAGCAGCTTGCTCAGAGTCAGTGCTCGGTCCTGTGTGTGTAGCGCTGGAGCTGGAGTTGTGTGTATTGCTGCCTCTGTCTGCCAGCTCCGACTCCCAAGCTCAGTCAGTTCCGCTGCCTCTTCCACCTCTAGTCTGGACCCCAGTGTGCACTCAGTTTTCAGATACTACTTTGTCCTTCCTTGGAGTGGCGAACGCCCCTCTTCATCCTCCCTTCGGAGCATCCCCAGTTCTCTACTCCAGCAAAGATTGCATTTCATATTCTCAAGTAACTGAGTACCACTCGGCACACTGCTATTTATAGCAGAGGTCCTTATCAGGCCCATGCAGTTCTCTTGGTTAAAGAGCTGTCCCTGTAGCGGCCCTTGTTAGAGATGTTCTGTTGGATTTGTTCTTTATAAAATGGCTGACATCCTTAGAATGTGCTTATAACCTGAGCTAATAAGACGAAAACGTACCCAATAAAGTGAGTGAGGATAAAATTAGAGTAGTGAAACCTGGCTTGTCTTGTGAGCATCATTGAGTTTATGTACCCAAGGACTGGATTAACTCACCGGATACTCCATGCAGATAAATGCGCAGCCATTAAAAATAATGAAGTCTAGCCAGGCATGGTGTGCAAGCCTTTAATCCTAGCACTTGAGAGGCAGAGGCAGATAGATCTCTGAGTTCAAGGCCAATCTGGTTTACACATAGAATTTCAGGACAGCCAGGGTTACACAGAGAAGCCCTGTCTTGACAAAGGAGGAGGAAGTACATTGTTCATACATCCAGATGTTCACAACATTAAAAGAGCATATTATAAAATATTACCTTCCTACTCTTGCTTTTAAAAACTCTATGCATGAGGGCCTGGAGAGGTGGCTCAGTAATAAAGAGCACTTGTTCCTCCTCCAGAAGACCCAGATTGGCATCAGTGAGTCAGGTTCATGCCTCAACATGCCCCAAAGAAGAGTGGGTAAAAACTATATATTGTGTTGGCAGATTGATTACATGTATGAAATGAAGGCATTTAATTCTAAAACTATTTCTGACCCCGTTCCTGAGTGGTGTGAAGATGGTTCTTTGATAAGAGATACGAGAATTGTAAAAATGAATATTAGTGGAAAACTCACACTAGCCTTTATTGAAACCTGATGCGTTTGCTTTGACCAGCTGAGGCCAAATTGCTTTTCACCCAGCTAGAGAAATGTTTCCATAGAAAATAGCAGTGATGGATTGGTGTGCAGTGTGTGTGTGTGTGTGTGTGTGTGTGTGTAGGGGTGTCTGTCTCGGTTTGGTCTGATCCTGAGGGAATAAGCAGCTGACCAAGAGGGCTGAGAACTGTTGGTTCACATGTACTCTGTCCTCATTTACAGAAGCTCTGAAAGTGAAGAGGCCCCGGTTTGATGTGTCGCTGGTATACTTAACTCGAAAGTTTATGGATCTTGTCAGATCTGCCCCTGGGGGCATTCTTGACTTAAACAAGGTTGCCACAAAACTGGGTGTCCGGAAGAGGCGAGTGTATGACATCACCAATGTCTTGGATGGCATCGAACTGGTGGAAAAGAAATCTAAGAACCACATTCGTTGGATGTGAGTAAATGCCCGTCATCCCATTCATTCCCCTTCTCTTTAAGTGAGTGGCAGCTCTGTCCAACTGCAGCAATGTTTGGGAATAGAAAATGAAGTTTTTATGATTCTTCTTAGGCCAAGATTGATTCCTTAAGGTTGTCTTCTTGTCTCACAGTGTACTTAAGACTACTTAGGTCTAAACAGGGAACATTAGATACAGAATATCATTCACATGGTATGGAAAACTTAAACAGGTAAAGAGTGGCTAGTTAATTTCCCCTTTGAAGACCATAACAATGAAACATCTGACAGTAGAGGGTTGGGTTGTTTTTAGAATATATTAAAGGCAGGTTTACTGGGAAGCTGCTCTCAAGAGAGTTCACTGGCCCCAAGGATTGAGGCCAGGGGAGTCACTATGGGAGGAGGGAAGGGGAAGAGAAGGAGAAAGGGCACAGAGAGAGAAGAGAATAGAGGGGATGTTACAGATGTATTTCCTTAGTTAACAATGGAAGACATGATTCTCACAGAGTAGTATGGTACACAGCCAGACACCCAGCCCTGGGTTGCCATTGGGTCTCAGTGGGGAGGAACAGGCCTCTGCGTTCTCAGCAGGCACACTGGTGATTGTGTTGCTGGTGGGCTGGCACACTGCCCTGAGTGTAAAAACAGACTTAATGTCCAAAGGCTATGCTAAATACTGGACATGACTGGGAAGGATCTCATGGAGAAAAAGCCTAAAGGTAAGACATGGACAGAGCTCTGTGTGTGTGTGTGAAAAGGCTGCATACTTAGGAGTCCAGCGTTGGGCACATTAGGGATACCATCATCATAAACATTAGAGCAAAGGGTTTGTGAAGGACACTGTTTTAGGACAAAACACAGGCAGCTCTGATGGGAATGTACTCCTATAGGATACTGTGTCATTTAAATCCCAGCAATTGGGAGGCAGAGGCAAGTGGCTTTCTGTAAGTTCAAGGCCATCCAAAGCTACTTAGAGAAACCCTGTTCCAAGAAAAGGAGGGACATAACCCACATGGACGGTGTCAAAGGAAATGCAGACATGGAGTTCTAGCAGGCCCTCTCACTCGGCCAGCTCCACCATCACAGAGAGCCGTGCTCCCCTTGGGTAGCTGCTGACCCTGTGATTGTCTCCTTCTGTAGAGGATCTGACCTGAACAACTTTGGGGCCGCACCCCAGCAGAAGAAGCTGCAGGCAGAGCTCTCCGACCTGTCAGCAATGGAAGACGCCTTGGACGAGTTGATTAAAGATTGCGCTCAGCAACTGTTGGAGTTAACCGATGACAAAGAAAATGAAAGATATCCTTCCATCTGTACCTTTTTAGAATTTCCACTTCCAGAGTAGATAGTGTATTAGGGAGAGCTTAGAGATTTAACGTACATATTCGGGATATGAAATTAGGCCTTAAAAGTTGGAGTAAGTAAGTTCGGTGCTATAGCCTCAGTCCCACAAGAGCAATCGTGTTAGCTGTAGCTTCTTTGTGCACCTTGGTCAAATCTGTGTGACAACAGTTGGCGGTGACAAGCCCAGCTTCTCATTGCTATCTAAGTTAAGGAGGTATTTATGGTTTTTGTTTGTTTTTGGGTTTTTTGTTTTTGTTTTTTTTTTTTTTTTTTTTTTTGGTTTTTCGAGACAGGGTTTCTCTGTGTAGCCCTGGCTGTCCTGGAACTCACTCTGTAGACCAGGCTGGCCTCGAACTCAGAAATCCTCCTGCCTCTGCCTCCCAAGTGCTGGGATTAAAGGCGTGCGCCACCACTGCCCGGCCTGTTTTTGTTTTTTAATTGCTGTAGTCTCTGTCCTCATGTTAAAATGTTTGTCAGCTTTTGTGAAAATCAGATTTTTCCTAATTTGTGAGGTAGTTTATTTCCGAAGCAGAATGTGCTGCCACCAAATTAGTGTCTGTATTCACTACTCGTGTAGAAGGTTCACGGAGCAGGAACCAGAAGAGGCTGGCCCTCTGCACCTGCTTCTCCCAGGCCCCCAGACTGTCCTGCTATCTGTGACATTCAGTGTCCTCTGTGAGTGTCAGTAATTCTGAGTTGGCCCTGAATTCCTGCTCCGCCCCACCCCCCCCACCCCCCCACGGCAGCCAAATCCTATTACCACAGGACAGATCTTAGATAATCTGAGCCAAGGCTTGCAGTGCTGCAGCCAGAGAGTCTGTAGTCTAAAAAGGAAGGAAGGCAGAGCAGCCGCACTGAGTGACAGCTGTATCTGGCAACACAGGAGCGGCTGAAAGGCATTCGGTAATTCAGTCAGTGTACTTAAAAGGAGATGTCGGATGGCGGCAGCACTGTGCTTCCTGGGAGCGCTTCCTGTTTGCAGACTGGTTTTCCCCGCCTTCTGGAGGATGCTTAACCAAACCGTGAATGCTTTTTTTTCTCAAGTTCTTATAGAGCTAACTTGAACAGTGAGTGAGAATTTACACTGAATGTACCCTAGGTGGGGATTTGATCACAGTGGATTCCCCTTACCTGTGGCTTTGCTTTCTGTCATCTCTGCTGCCCACAATCAGCTATGATCTAAAAATGTTAAGGAAAAATTATAGAAGTAACTTGCTTTTTAAATAATTTGCAGTATGCTGTATGTTGTAATTATACTCTTATTGATTTCTTATTGTGCCTGATTTATAAATTTAACCTTACTGTGGTACTGTGTGCATATGGAAATGCACACTATATGTAGGGTTTGGTATTAGCCAGTGCCTTTGGGCATCTGCTGGGGATTTGTAACATCCACCCTGACCCTACCCCAAGGATAAGAGGATACCTACCTTCATGAGTAGTATTTATGTTCAGGATTCGGGCTTTATTAATATTTTTCTCCAGAAATTGCTATAATCAATTAAAAGAGTTCTTTGAATTACAAATATATAAAATACCATAAAATCTTAAGAATTCCTTTTGAAATAATTATTAAGCTTTTTTTTTCTGTTTCCCTTCATTGTATATAAGGTTATATTCCATAAAAGCTAAGCTATTCTTATACATTCATGTAAGAGATGCCGATGTGTGCACTGGTGCGTGCTTTCATTCCCAGCACTCAGGAGGCAGAGAAAGGCAGGTCTCTAAGTTCAAGACTAGATTGGTCTATATAGCAAGTTCCAGGTCAGCCAGTGCTAAATAGTAAGACTTTGACTCCAAAAACAAAACCAGAAGGACGGTGTGGGGGAGGGGTCTGCCCATCTTGTCAGACCCTTGACCAGGCTTCACACTAGCGTACGTAACCTATCAGGATATCCACGGCATTCAGGCTTTCCACGAACAGATTGTCATTGCAGTGAAGGCTCCAGAGGAAACCAGACTGGATGTTCCGGCTCCCAGAGAAGTAGGTAGCACTGCACCGCAGGGAGGATTTAAAAAGGGAGGAGGTGGGTTAGCTGCCACGGCAGTGACCACTGCGTCACTTCTTACCCTGCACTTGTCAAGCTCTGCACCTGTTAGCTTACCTGTGAGTGAGAAAATCCTTGTTACCTCTGAGCTGACAGTGCCAGCCCAGAGAGGCAGGAATGCTTCAGGAGCACACACAGTGACCAGCAGGACCAGCATAGGACCAGAGTTTGGCTTGCAGGCACTCTCAGTCATGCTGCTGCTGTCAGACTGTGGGAGAAATCACCCCCATTGGCCTTGGGGTTCAAACTCCAAAAGTAATAGCTGGTACAGCAAGAGCTTTGGTGAACTCACCAAAGACTAAGAATGAGCTAGAACACTGAGTCACAGATGTGCAGTCTTCATAAGATCAGCCTTTGTGTTGGCTGCCACCTGCTCCAGGAAAGTTTGCATTGAGTGTGATTGTCACCAGAGGACCACTTGGTGAGGATAGGGTTAAAACCGAGGCCGGTGGCCCTTGGCACAGACCATGGAGTTCTAACAGCTGGGTGACCCCCAGCTGTTCATACCCGGCTCTCCATGGAGGTAGTAAGGAATATTCACACCACCCTCCTTTCTTTTGTCCCCAGCAGAAGTGAGACCTGACAATGGATCTTTAGTCATGAAGGAGCTCTAGCTTTTCCCTCAGCCACATTCAGATTGTGACTTGGAGACATTCCTTAGTTTGATTTGGATTTAGACAAGAATCCCAGTAACATATTGAGGATGAGTTATTCCACAGATGCTGAAACCCTTTAAAATTAAATAGCCACTAATCTTGCAGCACGGCTTTCCTTTGGGGCATGGCTAATCCATTCTACAGGGATTAATGGGGTTTGGTTTCCCAGTGCTCTGAGCTGCTTGACTGTAATTGCTAAATCGCTCTGAGCCTTTGAGCTCACTCAGAGCCTCTTTTGGTCCCACTAGAACTCTGTGATTGAGGTCCTCCAGACTGGCTGTTCCCAGCACAGTACTGGGTCAGTATACTCTGACTACAGAAGGCTCTAGTGGGGACTGTGTGCCTAGTAGAGGACTGACACAGTGGCCTTCAACTCATCTGGCTTCCTACTTGTTCATGTAAATAGTTTTGTTGGAGCAAGGCCTTAAGGATCTGTTTAGATATCACCCATCTCCTTTTATGCTACCGTGGCAGAGTTACGTAGTTATGACCGGGACAGCGTGGCCTAAAGAGTCAGAAGATAGGTACCATCTCCTCCATCCCCTTTGTAAATGTTTTTGAAAACTTACATGTATGTGTGTGGGTATGTGCTCCTCAGTGCCAATGCCCAGGGAGATCTTGGCGCTGGCGCCCCTGGAACTGGAGTTACAGATGGTTGTTATCATCCTGATATGGGTGCTAGGATCAAAACTGGATCCCCAAGAGGAGTACACAGTCTGAACAGTGACCCACCTCTTAGTTCCCCAGGAATCCCTTTACGGACTGATTCAGTGGCTGGTGGACTTTGAAGCCCTTTCCTCTAACTGCCAGTTGGGAGCAGCATTATTTAATGATGAAAAGTTTCCATTTAAACCAGACCTGTCCCGACACTCCAGCCACACAGTACAAAGGTGGTCAGTCTGTCTCACCTGTCAGGTACCAGGAAGGACATAAGAGGTTTAGAGCTCTCTAAGAAGCAAATCACACCCAGTTTGCTTGGATGAGATCCCAGAGCAGAAAGGAGCTGGAGTGACAGTGATGTCTCTAGACTGGCCTCTCTGTGTAGATGCGGAAATGGTGGACTCGAGGAGAGCCAGGCCAGCTCCCAACGGGAAAGACAAGGAATCACTAAACACAAGCACATTTTTTATTTCATAGGAGAAAACCATTGGAATTTGTTCCTGGGTTAATAAGACTGAGGTTAAAGGATAACACTCATTTAATATAGTTCTCTTTGTGTGTGATGTTTCAAATTACATGAGGCTTGTTTTGATTTCTTTTCCTCTTACATCTTTTTGACTGGACAAAGACTAGCCTTCCTGTGTGTCCCTCAATACCTCTGTACTGGTTTGGAAACCCAAACACCTTATTGTATAATAAAGTTGGTACTCCAGAACTCCCGATGCCGGAGGAGGAGTTCTCCTTCTTTGGAGGACTTTGGAGCTCTGGAGAACTCGGCCGTCCGTGTGGTAGCTCCGAGACCGTTACTGCTTACATGATTAAGCAAATGTCTTAACTGAACTGGCCAGTGGTTGAAAATGTAGTGACAACTGGAAGCATGCTTTTCTCAAATGCACGGTAGAAAGAAACCTACAAGAATTGAAGTTAACTGAAAAGCTGTGCTTAGTGGATGCCAGTGCTCACCTTGGCAGTTTCTGTGTCCCTTGCTAGGATTCTATCACAGTACATATCAGGAGCACCAAAGGACCCATTGATGTGTATTTGTGTGAAGTAGAACAGAACCACTCAAATGGTAAAACAGCTGATGGAATAGGAGCCTCTCCGTGTAAAAGCAGCCATCCACAGTGCCCAGAGAAAGGTGAGCGTGCCAGTTTTGTGATTAGAGAAATACTGAGGCTCTTAAAAGATATGTAACATGAATACATATCTTTTAAGGGTTTTTTATGATTTATGTTTACTTTTAATTGTATTTTTGTGTGGGGGTATGCACATGAGTGCAAGTGCCCTTGGAGGTCAAAGGCATCGAATCCCCTGGAGCTGGAATTATAGGCATTTGTGAGGGATAGGCGCTAGAAAAGGAACCATGGGGCTCGGGGAGGGCAAGGGCAGCTCTTCACTGCTGGGCCATCTTTCTAGCCTCCGTTTGATATTTTTGTGCCTCCTGTATTCCATGCATTTCTGAAATCCCAGCCCTGGGGATGCTAATGCAGGAAGATCCAAATTATCCAACCTCAACTACATAGTGAGCCCGTCTCCACACACACTCCACGTCACTGTGGTGTGGTTTTGAGGGGACACCAGCTGGTGGACTCTGGGTAGAGAGGGCTCTCTGGGCTGTCGGGCAGGTGCTTTCCAACCACAGGCTTGAGTTCTGTGAGCCTGATAAGATCATTTCTGCCATTGGTGTGAGTGAAGGATCTTGAACAGGACTTCCTTTGTGTAAATTGTTGAATTGTGTGCTCAGCTGCGATTACAGCCTTCCCTCAGTGTTTCTTTGTGTCTTATTTCAGAAGACAAGCCTCCTCAGTGACTGGCTGATAGAAGTGCAGAGTGACAAAAGTCTTTGGAGCATCTCAAGTGGATGAATCATGTGCCCCATCCCGCGTGGGTGAATCATGTGCCCATCCCGCGTGGGTGAATCCTGTGTCCCATCGTTCGATCCTCAGCAGTAAGTCTCCTCGGAGTGCCCCTGTGCTCCTATTCTAGTCTTGGAGCAGCACTGAAGGCCAGTAGTGTTCTCCCTAGTGGCCTCCAGCGTAGGTCCCTGGATGGGTTCCCCATTCAGAATCAGCTTTTTCAATAATTCTTCACTGCCTTTTGTCAGCGAAATAGACCTCTTGCCTCCTGAAATCATTTTATCACAAAGGCTAGCACAAGGATGGACAGCTGGACAGCTGGTCGTGGACTGTGCCCTGCCCTGATGGATAGCGTTTGCTTCACAGAAGAATTGCCTTACACTGGTTCACATTTGCAGTTAGGTGTTGTGCATTGGTGAGGTGTACACTCAAGGCCAAATGTGACGCCTTTGTATATATCTGTATCATGTTTAGATTACTTATAAAATATGTCTGAGTGACACTTATACCCTAGAACACCCAAAATAATGTATGTAGGGAAAATGATAGCTCTCTAGTTCCTCAGTTCCTGTAACTTATTAGAACCCTCTGGATGGGGATGAGAGGAGTTTTCTAAAGTACATGTAGAAGTTTCACAGATGCCTATACATTTAGGTTCATATACTTATAGTATTTTAATACGGTCCCCAGTGCTACAGTTGGAGCCACATACTTCTTGATTTTAAGCTGCCTACAGAGTCATCATATCCCAGTAGATTGGTGGCATGCCTCAAAGCATTGTGGGAAAGTAAAGAATTCCGTCTGGCAACAGATCAGTTCACTACAATGTGAATTTGGTCCTGGTGAAATTGAAAGCATTATTACGCTTTTTGTGAGCAGGTTTTATAATGTGTTTCTGTGTGTAGTCTTGCTCCTCAGTCAGAGGGCCTTACCTCCCGTGCATTGTGCCCCGCTCTGGCTCTCATCCTGCCTTCCCAATCACCTAGTGCTCTCTACCTCAGTGGGTAAGTCATTTACCTCTCTGTGCCTCAATCAACTCAGTAATTTACCACTAGACTGTGAGCTCCACGAGAGACATTTGTCCATAGTCACTCTCAGCGCCTTGTACCACACCTAGTCCAAAACAAGTGCCCAGTGAATGCCTAGCAAACTCGTGAGTGGGCGAGTGCCACGTGGGGCCGATGGAACCCAGATTGTTGTTGAATAGGAGTCTGGGAAGCATCATTAGTGTGTTAAACCTCTCTTGCTTTTCAAAAGATATGAAGCAGCTTGAAATAACAATCATGTATACAAAGTAGGGATCCAAAATTAAAGTATTAAAAAATAGTCCTGCGTGTCTGATGTTTCTTAATCACATAGTCTGAGCTGTCGATGTCTGCTGCTGTAAGATTCCTGGAAACTACCATGTTTGGCCTCCAGAGGTTCCTTCTTTCTTACGTATAAAACGCTGTTTGAAATTAGCCAAGGAAAGGCTTAGAGCAGTGCTTCTCAACCTTCCTAATGCCACAAGCCTTCAGTACAGTTCCTCAGGCTGGGTGGCCCCCAACCGTAAGATTAATTTTGTTTCTACCTCATAACTAGTGTTGCTACTATGAATTATTATTTAAATATCTATGTTTTCTGATTGTTTTAGGCGACCCCTGTAAAAGGGTTATTGAACCCCCCCCCAAAGGGGTTGTGACCCACAGGTTGAGAACTGCTGGCTTAGAAGATGCTCCTTTACCTCATTAGACTGGTGAAATGACTTAATAAGACAAGGAATAATGCAAGAGAAATAGCAAATGGGTAACGTTTATGCTTCAGACACTTTGGGCCGAAGGGAAAGTTGTAGAATTAAGTATTAATCTCTAAATCCGACTGCAGGGTTGCTTTCTGCCTCGATGACTTATGTTCCCAAGTAAAAGACACACATACAGCCTTTATATTTTAATATGCCTTATGTAGCATAATAACTGGGCAGCTGCCTAGCCTCCATGCTGATAATCCCAGATTACTACTTATTAGATTCTGTGTTCTGTCTTGGCTGCTCTAGACCCAGTTGGGCTCCCGCTGACTCCTTCACGTGGTGGCCATGCCTTTCTGTCATACACTCTTCTCAGGCATGGCATCTCTCTCCTCCACACTCTCCCAGCATGGTGGATCTCTCCTTCCTCTTTCTCCTCCTGGTCCCAAGCCCAGGAATCCTAAAATCCCACCTCTGTCTGTCCTCCCAACTATTGGCTGTTGGTATCTTTATTTACCAATCAGAACCAACTAGGGGCAGGTTCCCAGAAGAATACATGCAGATCTTCTCATGCAAACAATTTTTGGGGAAACAATTAGCATTTGTAATACAAGCAGCTACAGAAAGTTCTGGCATCTATGTGTAGAGGTCTTCCTCCAGGAAGAGCTGAGCTTTGTAGAATGCGCTGGCAGATCTTGGTTCATGTGTGATGGTTAAAATCAGGAGAGGAGAGGATTTCACCTGATGAGAGTATCAGCAAAGAGGGTTCTAGGAGCAGGCAGGTCTAGAGAACACAGAAGAAAGAATAATAAAAGTAGGGCAGCTGTGTAAGTGGTGGCTCCGGTATCCCTTGGAAATGCTAGAACTGACTGTGGTCTTCTTAGAAACGTGACTCCAGACAAACCCCAACCCATCAGAGACTTAAGCACCAACTAGATGAAGGAGTCCAAGCCCAGCAGAGGTCCAAGATCTTACATGGCTTCTATTCCCAGCTATAGAAGACTGATAGAGGCTGGGACTGGGAAGAGAGCTCTACCTTGTGCCTTCCATTCCACTGCTACCAGCTAGTAACCTAACCCGCAGCCTGCGAGGGAAGGATGGGGGTGTGGTTTGCAGAGCCTCAGTCCAGGGCCATAGATGAAGTAGTAAAAGGGTGAACTCGGACATGAGAGACAGAAGGAAATACTCAGCATTCCTTTCCCACTCAAGATGGCTCCATGGGGTGGCAGTCTCAGCTCTGTCCCAGGCTCACTGCCACAGACACAACTTACAAATAGAAATGACTGATTTAAATAGTAAAATACCCTTGTGGCTCTCATAATGGAATCCTAAGTTGATTTCTGAGTCCAGATCGATGCGGACATGAATTGTTTCTCAGAGATTTTTCTCTCTGTGGCATGCATCCACAAGACACAAGAGCCACTGTTGGCCTTGAGGCCGGAGGGGCTGACTGCATGGAACAGATCCTCTGCCAATCCCCCTGAGGTATGCAATGTGTCAGGTTTTTAGCTGCAATATCACCTACCCATCTTACCTAATGTATGTGGGGACAGCAGCCTTCTGCAGCCCAGAGATAAGGAATAATCTAGTCAGAGCATTCTCATCAAGCCAGAGTTTAAATAAATCCCTTGGTGTACTTGAAACTGTTATCAGTTGCTTCTAGTCAACAGGGTTGGAATAGTGATCTCTCAGTAAAATGTGGCTGAATCCAGTTGTCCATGCATAGTATGAATGGAATCCAACACTGTGTGGTGGTGGTTGTATTCTAGTGAGGAGTTATTCAGACTCTAAATAGATACCACTAGAGAATAGGATGGCATGGATTTTCCTTTTGGTTTTTAAGACAGTTTCTCTGTGTAACCCTGGCTGGCTGTCCTAGAACTGACTCGATCAGGCTGGCCTCGAACTCAGACATGTGCCTGCCTCTGCCTAAGACACACACCACTACCCCCAGCTTAACATGGATTTTCAACAGGTGTTTTCAGATACCATTTTGGTTAATGAGAGCAATGCCTTGTAAGCATAGGACTATTTTATTTGATTCTCAGTGCATACATACATACACACACACACACACACACACACACACACACACACACACATGCACGCACGCACGCCCAGTGGTGGGATCCTTAGGATGCACCGACCAGCCAGCATAGCCAGTCAGTGAGACCCTAGCCAACGAGAGGCTCACAAAACAAGGTGTGCAGCTCCTGAGATGTGACACCAATGAGTGTCCTGTGGTGTGTATACACACACACGAGGAGAAGAATATAAGTGAGTATCAGACACTAAGTTGATGAGTTAGCTCAGCTTCTTGCAAGCATGAAGACTTCAGTTTGGTTCCCAGTACCCATATAAAAAAGGTTCGATATAGTGGTGAGGAGGCAGAGACAGGAGGAACCCCAGGGCTTGCTGGCTAGCAAGCTTTGATGGCCCAGCAGTTTCCAAGCCAATTAAAGGCCCAATTTTAAAAATAAGGTGGACAGCACTTGAGACATGACATCCAAAGCTAACCTCTGCCTTCCACAGTGCACATGCATATGTACCTGCAGAGACACATGCACCTCTACACATATGAAGACATACACACACACAAGCAGACAGTATTCTGTTTTTGTGGTTCGACTGCTTCCCATAGGCTCCTCCAGCTGGTGGCGCTGTTTGGGAAGGCTGTGGAACCTGGGAGGTGTAGCTTTAATGAAAGAAGTTCTTTGACCACTGGGGATTTAACCTCACTATGACAGCAATGACAAAGTAACTAAGACTCCTGCCTACAAGCAAGTTTCTGTCTTCCAGAACCTTCTATACAGAGACCTCGATGGTCACATTGGTCCTTGAACAGGAAGTAGCATCTAACTTAGATACCTTAGTAAGACAAATATGGGCAACAGGGTTATAGATAAACCCTTCCTTGGTACCAAGTACAGTATCCTTCCAGGGAAAACCACAGACGCAAGTTGATACAAGAAATGAATTCCTCAGAAGCTAGAAGGCTGTGCTAGCCAAAAGGGACATTGAGATAACACAGTCATAAATCCAAAAGTGGCTATAGAAAGGATACCATAACCCAGGTGTCAGAGAAGAGTCTTCACGCTGCTGGCTCTGAAACTCCAGGAATAGAAGCCACATAAGACCTTGGACCTCTGCTGCACTTGGACTCCTTCATCTAGGGGGTGCTCAAGTCTGACGGGTTGTGATTTGTCTAGTGTGCATGTCACTAAGAAGACACAGTCGGTGCTAGCATTTCCAAGGGATACCATTGCTACTACTTACTGCAGCTGCTGAGAGACTGGAAAGGAGCTGTTGTTAGTTTGTGTTGCCATAGGAAGACTGACAGAAGCGGAGACTGGGAAGAGAGCTCTACCTTGTGCCTTCCATTCTACTGCTACCAGCTAGTGACTCAATCTGCAGCCAGCAAGGGAAGGATGGGGGTGTGGTTTGCAGAGCCTCAGTCCAGGGCCACAGATGAAGTAGTAAAAGGGTGAACTCGGACATGAGAGACAGAAGGAAATACTCAGCATTCCTTTCCCACTCAAGATGGCTCCATGGGGTGGCAGTCTCAGCTCTGTCCCAGGCTCACTGCCACAGACACATCTTACAAATAGAAATGACTGATTTAAATGATAAAATGCCTTTGCGGTTCTCATTCTGGAATCCTAAGTTGATTTCTGAGTTCAAATTGACACGGACATGAATGGTTTCTCAGAGATTTTTTTTTCCCCATGGCATGTTTTGTCTCACGATCCATACCCCGCTCATTCTGGGGGAACACAGCCGCCCGCCTCATCTCATTCTTCTCTGTGATGATTGGGGATAAGACCTGGCAATAACAGCGTAAGGGTCACTGTGTTCTCTGAATTTTTCTCAGCGCGCATGCCCATATGCCCTCAAACCACATTCCCCTACCCCACACACTGGGCTGCCTGGCAGTGGTGTCTACAAAGGTGGCAGCCTCAGCTGTTCACACTGTTCCAAAGCTCTGTGCCAAGAACGCAAGCCCACCAACGTTTGAGCTGGACGTGTCTCAACACAGAACCACAGTGCTCCCAAATGCAGCGGCCGTGCGGTTAGGGGCTGGGAAGAGTGCCCGGGCGTTTCTGTGGCATACCAGTCAGGAAGCTCAGCACCTATCTCTCTGTAGGTGGAAGCAAAACAACCATTCACCCTGCATCAGATGAGTACGCTCTCTGCACATTTGTGAGAGGTGGCTAGCTCCTGGAGGCAGCTGGAAGGCCAAACAAATAAGCAGAAATACAAACACAACAAAATTAATTAGGGGGAGGTTCTCCCCAGAGGTATGTGGGATTGGTTCTTCTGTCAGTTGTTGCTTATGGTTAATTCATTCATAAAGACGAGGACTGAGTTTGAAGCCCAAAGGTTGTTCCATTCATCTTTTTATTGGGTTTTATTCTCCCCAGGAGTTAACAAGTCTCCTTTCAGTGAGTCTCTGCTCTTCTCATGCTAAAATGTGCACAGATTTGTGAACTCTGCTCTAGGTCGAAGCCTTGATTCCACAGTGGCAATAAGGGAGGGAGATAGGAAGCTGGTTGTGCTCTGTGGTATTCTCCTCATGCATCGCAGCTAGAGCACATGTAAGTTGTCTTCACGCTTAGTCATTTCAAGAGTTAGTGACCCAGCAGCAATATTGTTTCTTTTGCTTGCTCTGATTTCTTTATTATTGTGGAGGTGGTATTGGACGCATGTGGGTGCGGGTGGGTGTGGCGGTGACAGCTTTGAGAAGAATGGGTTTCAGGGCTTGAACGCAGGTCACCATGCTGCAAGCACCTGCTGAACCTTCACACCAGCCTTGTATTTATTTTTGAAACAGGGTCTAAGTAGCCCAGGCTAGCCCTAAACTAAGGCAGTTCTTCCACCTGAACCTCCCAAATATTGAGATGACAGGCATGAAGTTCTATGCCCAGCTATATAACTTTCTTGAAAGGCCAGAGTTACGGAGTCAGAATGTAGACTGTTCTGCTGTGGCCACTGCACAGGGACAGGAGGAGGGAGCACAGGAAACTTTGCTGCTTTTGAATGAGCAGCATCAGAGTTTCATGACGATGGGAACATCCTGCTGCCAAACCTGACAACCTGACTTCCATACCCAGCACCCACGTTGTAGAAAGAGAAAACGGATTCTTTGTTATAATTTGTACTTTTTTAAAGATTTATTTATTTTATGTCTATGAGTGTTCTATCTGCTTGTACACCTGCAGGCCAGAAGAGGGCATCAGGTCACATTATAGATGGTTGTGAGCCACCATATTGTTGCTGAGAATGGAACTCAGGACCTCTGGAAGAGTAGCCAGCGCTCTTAACTGCTGAGCCATCTCCAGCTTGAGAACTGCTTCTTATAAGTTGTTCTCTGATCTCCACAAATGCACCACAGGGTGCACATGTATTTCAAGGATGGGCAAAAATAAATAAGCAAATAAATAAGTTAGATAGATTTAATATATAATGATAATAATAATATAATAATACATATTATTAATAATAATTTTAATTTCAATAATTATAGGATTAAATATTTTAAATAATTATTTAAGAAATATGTTTGTAGGTCGTGTGAATTCCAAAGTAAAAGCATAAAATGGCTCAAGAAAAACAGTGTAAAAAGTATTTTTCAGGAGTCTGGGGTTGTAGCACAACTGAGTTCTTGTACAATGCCCTAGGTTTGATCCTTGGTACCACATAAATGGCATGGTAGATCATGCCTGTAATCCCAGCATGTAGGAGGTTAAGACAAGAGGATCAAAGTTGATGGTTGGGCTGGGAGATGACTCAGTAGAAAAAGCACTTGCCTCACAAGTGTGAAGGCCAGCTCTCCAGAACCCATGTCATAAAAAGGATAAAGCCACATAGTGTACGTCTGTAACCCCAGCAGGAAGGAAGTCAGAGCCAGGAGAATACCCCGAAGCTTGCAGGCCTGCAAACCTGGCATGCACAGTGGTGAACAGCAGAAGACCCTGCATCAAACAAGGGGGAAGGTAAGGACCAGCCTATAGCCAAGGTTGACCTCTGACCCTCCCCTTGTGACTCTGTGCATATGCCCGCACTTAGACTAAACACACCTACTAAAGTTCGAGGTCATCCTGGGCTGCATGGTTAGTTCAAGCCCAGCCTAAGATATATGAGACCCTATCAGAAGAGGAGGAAGAGGGAGAAATGGTTAGTCAATAGTGAAAGTATATACATACATATAAATACAATCATTTTCTCTGCCCAACTCATGACCTCTCTCCACTGCACATGGCCACCTCGCTGATGAAGGTAACATTTCTAGAGAGGAACATGTTCACCATTCAGAGTCAGCATCCCTCATCTACATTCCTCTGTTTCCAGGCCTGGCCCTCTAGTCCTCTTCACGATCGTTTAGCTGCTGACTACAGTATACGAGCAGAAGACCATGAGGATGTGATGATCGGAGACTGATTAATAAACTTTCAGATTTCCTCTGTAAATGAGGATTTGCTTCTTCTGTCTTCTCCCTGACCACAAGCCCATGGGCTGAGAAAGCTGGGGAGCCCTGGAGAGCGGCTGGGGCAGGCAGCAGTCATAGTGCTTAGAGTCAGACATTCAATTTCCCTATCTTAGAAAGCATCACATGTCCTGGCTATTTCCTAAGTAACTCTGGTTGATAGGTGATAATATTAGAATAAATGAAAAGTTGTTTGTCTCTGGTGGGGGAAAAAAATCAGTCCTCAAAGGAATAATAAAATGCCTCTCTGCTAAGCCGCCTTAAATGTGTTTCCATTGAACCATACAATTGACTTACTCAGTCAGTCTGATGAATGAAAAGAAAGGCTGTGATTCTGACTTGATGTCGAACCAAGGCAAGACACCACTTGCCAGTTTCCTGAAGGAGCCAAATATCATGTCCAGAATGTGACAAAGGTCTTTCAGATATTCTACTAATAGCGTTAGCCTGAAATACCCTCATTCCCTCAGCTCTCTGAAGACAGGCTCCATTTCACAGCCAACTTCCGAATTCTGTTTGTCAGCCTTCGAGACATATTTTAAAATCATTTAGAGTCACTCTAATTGCACTGCTACTCCGAGGCACAGCCAGATTTTGATGCAGAGAGTTAAACAAGAGCTGGACTTGTAGCTTCCTGGGACAGTACTTGTCTAGCATTCGTGAGACTATGGGTACCATGTTCTGAACCAGAAAAAAAAAAAAAGACTGAGGAAGGAAAGCTGGCTCGAGGTAAATATATCCTGTTTAGACAGGTACTTGACGCAGTTTCAGGCTACAGTGCAACCGTGCATTCCACAGCTGTTAAAGCCATATCTAATTACAATCACCACCCGCACTGATCGGTGCCTTGTTCTACAGCAGCCACCGAGTGGACTGATCCCATCCTCAGTCTGTCAGGTAAGTACCACCATCCTCTGTAGACAGGAGGAGGCTGGGGCTCTGGAGTGTGAATAAGGTGTTGCACGGGGCTTCATGACTGAGGAAGACGGAACCACAGTGTACACTCCCAAGCAGGCAATGTAATCCACAAGCCCATGAGTGTAATCCACTCATGCCCTTTGAAAAATGACCTCTAGTCAGGTTTGAGGTTATAACACCATAGAGGGAGTCTTAATTTTCCAACAAGTGCTTCATGAGCTTGGATGAATATTATCTCTCTAACTGGGACACCTGTTTCTCTGACCACTGACCACTTTTCCATCCTTTAAGAATGGTGAGGACAGGTGACAAGAAGAGATGCATCAATGGTCTTAGGAACCCCCAACCATAAATTTATTTTTGTTGCAACTTTATAACCGTAATTTTGCTCAGTTCCTAAGACCATCGGAAATCTATGTTTTCCTATGGTTGTGACCCACAGTTGACAACCACTGATTGACAGCTTGACTTCAGGGATCTGAAATGCTCGTGTATTAGCATTAATACTAAACAAGGGCATTTGATTTGACATATTTTAAGTGAATCACAGAAAGTAATCTCCCACAGCTCAGGGGTGGGCAGTTCATTGGTAGAGCACTTGTCTCATATATATGAGGTCTTAGGTTCAATCCCCAAGACCACAAAGAAAGACTGCCACCAAGAATGTATGAAGTCATCATTAATGCGTGAACTATGGTATCTTTATGTATTAATAATACTTAACAGCATCTCAGAAGGTAGAATTCTCAGGACCGTGTGAAAATATACCATACAGTCTTTTTTTTAAGTTAAAGCAAGGAGGAATAGAATGGGGGTTTGCAGAGGAGAGACCAGGAAGGGGACAACATTTGAAATGTAAATAAAATAACCAAAAAAAAAAAAAAGTTAAAGTAATTGGGGCAAAGGCTAAAGAAGGACAGAAATTACCATGAGGGGAGGTAGGGGGAGGGCGTGCATCCCAGAGGGCATTCTGGGCATAGGTCAAGCATTGCATTTTGGTCTAAAAATAACCACACTGCCACTTTTTTATGGGAGACATCTCTTTGTCAAATGGACCCTCTTGTCCCTTTTGCACTTGAATCTTTCTGGCCAGCATTAGGAAAGGTTCTTGATACTGTCCTGTCTTTCTGCAGGGGAGGGGAGCTGGGGGCTGTTTTTGTTTTTTGTTTTCCTCTGAGAAGCTACCTAACACAGCATCTGGGACAATGAGGAGCCACTTGAGCTTTTTAAAACAAATGACCGTGAGGAACATTTGAGGATCCGTTTGTCAGGCCGAGTTGGAACGTCTTCTGTGGGCAAGCTCATGTTTCCAATTTGGGACTCATAGCAATCAGCTGCGGAGCATCTCATATCCGCTTGACGTCAGCACTGAGCCCTGTGGTATCTTTAGTAGCTCGCTGTGCACAGTGACACCAAGGGATGAGCTGTCTCCTGAAAAACAGCTTGTTTGACATATGTTTATGCAGCTACAACTTGGCAGTGATATCAGAACTCTCTTCTAGAAATCTCCATCACTGCTACACACAATGGACAAATCTGAAAGGGAGAGTTTCTGTTTCCTAATGACCCTCCCTTTCCTGTGAGGAACATGAGCTACACCCTCATGTAACCACAACCTGGGCTATACAAACATTGACAGCATTCCTTCCATCAGCATCAAATAGATGAGCTGAACATATAGAAGGAAAATAAAATACCCCAGTGCAGAGCCTAATTCTGTTTTACACAAAATGTCTGCTGTTTTCATTTTGTCCTGCTGTACAAATGAAAACATCAAATACACCAGGTACAAATTTTTAAAATCAATGCTATTTTGTCTTTAATGACTTTGGGGGTCTGTGTGTGTTTGTGTTTGTGTGTGTGTGTGTGTGTGTGTGTGTGTGTGTGTGTGGTGTGTGTACAAATATACAGAGATTATATATACATATATAGTATATAGTATGTGTATGCGTGTGTGTATATACACACATATATATAATTTTATATATATACACACATACACATATACATATTTACATATATCGAGTGTAATATGTGTATGTGTGTTTGTATATATGCACATATAGAGAGATTTTACACATGCACACACTATATACATATGTACATATATTGTGTGGTGTGTGTGTGCATGTGCACAAGTATATGGGGCAGTTACATGAGTGCAAATGCATGTGTGTGGGAATTCTCTTGAAACTCCAGGAGAACCTCACTGATCTGGGGCTGTAAAGTACAGCTATGATATCTGGCTTGTAAGCCCCCAGGATCTGCTCTGTCGGTCCCCACTTCCTCAGCACTGGGATCACAAGTAGATGTATGTACCTGGCTTTTGCATGGGTGTTGGGGATTGAACTCAACTCCTTATACTCATGTTGCAAGCACTTCATCTACTGAGCTATTCCCCAACCTCACCACTTTTTAAAAATCTGTTTTATGGGACTGGAGGGATAACCCTGTATTATACTTGCTTTGTGTCTCATCACCTCTGTTCCTTCAGCTCTGTGGAGATAAGGTCTCAGTCTGCCTTGGTTTCTTGGCCTTATCTAGAAAGCCTAAAACAAGTCTATCATGTAGAGACTGTAATAGGTTACCATGTCTATCACGATATTCGTTGAATGGATGAATGAATGCATTGACAAACTAGCGTATAAAACTCAGGGCAGGCCAGGCCAGTAAGATGGCTCAGCAGTTAAAGCTGTTTGCTGCCAAGCCTGACAAACTGAATTTGATTCCCAGAACCTACATGGCAGAAGGGGAAAACCCCAAGTTGTTCTCTGACCTTAATATGTGCAACATGGTACTAGTACACACACACACACACACACACACACACACTAGATGGAAGAAAAACATTAAAAATTGGGACAGTGAAAAATTTATTAGACTGACCATTTATGAGCTAACTATTGCTCATAATGGTTTTTAATGTTTTCATGCTGAGAATTCACTGTGTCTTAGTTTCCTTTACTGTTGCTGTGATAAAGCAATCCAAGGGAGAAAAGAGTTATTGGAGACTGCAGTCAAAGCAGCAGGAGCTGAAGCATCTGGCCACATTAAATCCAATCAGAAAACAAGGGACAAGGACTGGGTATGGTAGCACACATTTTTTGTTGTTGTTTTTTAATTTTATTGGATATTTTCTTTATTTATATTTCAAATGTTATCCCCTTCCCCGGTCCCCCCCCCCAAAAAAAAATCCCCTATCCCTTCCCTCCTCCCCCTGCTTCTATGAGGGTGCTCCCCACCTACCCACTCCCACCTCTCTGTCCTGGCATTCTCTTATACTGGGACATCAAGTGGCACACGTTTAATCCCAGCACTTAGGAGGCAGAGGCAGGCAGATCTTTATGAGTTCAAGAGCAGCCAGGTCTGCATGGTGAGTTCTAGGATAGCTAGGACTACATAAAGAGACCCTGTCTCAAAAGAAAAGGAAGGAAGGGAAAGAGGGGAAGTGTAAAAGTACTTTTTCTTGTCTGATGTAATTGTCTTCTCTGAGGTTTACTGCCTCATGTCTGCTAACCTAGGCCTAGTCTTGGATGCTTCTAGCCTCCATACAGTTTTATCTAGACCTAGAATGTTTTCTGTCTCTGAGGCTTATTGCTGAATAAGCTCACCCTTTCTAGTTCTTTCTGAACTCTAGCTGGCTGGTTCAACTCAACTGTTCTGGCTCAAAACTCTTCTCCAAACTGACTGATTCAATCTGGCTTTGCTCAGCTTCTGACTGAATTGCTCTGCTTGGCCTAATACTAACTCTGGCAATGTATTCTACTCTTCTGGCTCCTTTTCGTTCTCTGAATCATCTTATCTTCACCTGGATCTAGCTTGTTACCTCTCTGCAACCTGTCTCTCTATCACTGTCCCAGGAAAACTACTTCTTTCTCTGTACTGCTATCTTAAGTAGCTTCTCTTTCCTCTCTTCTCATGAGAGTTGGGCATATTTCTGTCAAATCTTTCTCTGATTCATCACTTTGTCTGCCACTCAATTAGACTCACTTTCAAACATGACTGTTTCCTTCTATAATCTAACTTTAATTTCACTGTTTGGAATTAAAGTGTGTACTAAGAGCTTGTATATATTCCAGCCAGAGGGATTAAAGGTATGTGCTAAGGCTGGGCCATACCACAACTAGAAACAGGTTTTCCAGTAAACAATACATTATCAGGGTTCACATTGTGATCAAATGCTCAGCTCACTTTCTCCTTTTTTATACAGACCAGGATCCCCCTACACAGGGAATGGTCCTATTCACAATTAAGATGAGTCTTCTCATATAAATAAACATAATCAAAATAACCACCCACAGGTATGTCCAGAGACCCACTTTCCAGGTCCTTTTAGGTCATCCTGTCAAGTTGACAGTCAACACTAACCAGTACACTGGCTGTGTGACCTTGGGAGTCCCTGGTTGACTGTTCCCTTGGACTACTGGAATAAACATATGAGATGTATAGCTTCAGAACTTGCAGAATGGTGAATCACTTCTAAGCAGCTTATCTGCAAATTGTCATTTAGAGTCTCTCCAGAATCTGTTCCACGGTGGATCTCCAGGAATGCTCAGGAAGGAGTGAGCACTGACAGCAAATGCCCATTCTGAATCTCTTCAGTAAACCCAAGAGAAACAGCTATTTCTTCAGATGGAGTGGATTAAATAGGTCATTGAATTTTATAGTCAGCCAAGATGCTTTCTTACTCCTAAGAAATTCAAAGATTCTTTTTTTTTTAATTTAATTTAATTTTATTTTTTTAATTTACATTCCAAATCACTTCCCCTTTCCCGTTTCCTCCCTCCCCGAAAGTCCCATAAGCCCCCTTCCCTCCCTCTTTTCTCTGTTCAACCCCCTCTCATTACTCTGTCCTGGCGTTCCCCTACATCCAGTCTTTCCAGGACCAGGGGTCTCTCCTTCCATCTTTTTAGAAATCTATTGATATGCTGATTGTGTCTAGGGTATTCTGAGATTCTGGGTCAATATCCCCTTATCAGTGACTTCATACCATGTGTGATCTTTTGTGATTGGGTTACCTCACTAAGGATGATATTTTCAAGTTCTGACCATTTGCCTAGGAATTTCGTGAATTCATTGTTTTTAATTGCAGAGTAGTATTCCATTGTGTAAATATACCACATCTTCTGAATCCATTCCTCCGTTGAGGGACATCTGGGTTCTTTCCAGCTTCTGGCTATTATAAATAAGGCTGCTATGAATATAGTGGAGCATGTGTCCTTATTGCATGCAGGTAAAGTCTCTGGGTATATGCCCAGGAGTGGTATAGCCGGATCCTCCGGAAGTGTCATGCCCAGTTTTCTGAGGAGCCGCCAGACTGCTTTCCAGAGTGGTTGTACCAGCCTGCAATTCCACCAGCAGTGGAGGAGTGTTCCTCTTTCTCCACATCCTCGCCAACAACTGCTGTCTCCTGTGTTTTTGATCTTAGCCATCCTGACTGGTATGAGATGGAATCTCAGGGTTGTTTTGATTTGCATTTCCCTAATGACTAAGGATGATGAACATCTCTTTAGGTGCTTCTCAGCCATTAGATATTCTTCAGGTGAGAACTCTTTGTGTAGCTCTGTACCCCATTTTTTAATAGGGTTACTTGCCTCTCTGGAGTTTAACTTCTTGAGTTCTTTGTATATCTTGGATATTAGCCCTCTGTCGGATGTAAGGTTGGTAAAGATCATTTCCCAGTTAGTTGGTTGCCGCTTTGTCTTTTTGACGGTGTCTTTTGCCTTGCAAAAACTTTGTAATTTAATGAGGTCCCATTTGTCTATTCTTGATCTTAGAGTATAAGCTATTGGAGTTCTGTTCAGGAAATTCTCCCCTGTGCCCATATGTTCAAGGTTCTTCCCTAGTTTCCCTTCTATTAGTTTCAGTGTGTCTGGTTTTATGTGGAGATCTTTGATCTACTTAGAATTGAGCTTAGTGCAAGGAGATAAGGATGGGTCAATTTGCATTCTTCTGCATGTTGACCTCCAGCTGAGCCAGCACCATTTGTTGAAAAGGCTATCTTTTTTCCACTGGATGGTTTTAGCTCCTTTGTCAAAGATCAAGTGACCATAGGAGTGTGGATTCATTTCTGGGTCTTCAATTCTGTTCCATTGATCTACATGTCTGTTACTGTACCAATACCATGCAGTTTTTAACACTATTGCTCTGTAGTACAGCTTGAGGTCCGGGATACTGATTCCCCCAGAGGTTCTTTTACTCTTGAGAATAGTTTTAGCTATTCTGGGTTTTCTGTTATTCCAGATGAATTTTTGAATTGCTCTTTCTAACTCTATGAAGAATTGAGTTGGGATTTTGATGGGGATTGCATTGAATCTGTGTATTACTTTTGGTAAGATGCTCATTTTTACTATATTAATCCTGCCAATCCATGAGCATGGCAGATTTTTCCATCTTCTGAGGTCTTCTTCAATTTCTTTCTTCAGAGACTTGAAGTTCTTGTCATACAGATCTTTCACTTGTTTGGTTAGCGTCACGCCAAGATACTTAATATGGTTTGTGGCTATCGTAAAGGGTATTATTTCTCTTACTTCTTTCTCAGCCTGCTTATCCTTTGAGTATAGGAAGGCTTCTGACTTGCTTGAGTTGATTTTATATCCGGCCACTTTGCTGAAGTCGTTTATCAGCTGTAGGAGTTCTCTGGTGGAGTTCTTTGGGTCGCTTATGTATACTATCATATCGTCTGCAAATAGTGATAGTTTGACTTCTTCCTTTCCAATTTGTATCCCTTTGACCTCTTTTTGTTGTCTAATTGCTCTAGCTAGAACTTCAAGTACTATATTGAAAAGATATGGAGAGAGAGGGCAGCCTTGTCTAGTCCCTGATTTTAGTGGGATTGCTTCAAGTTTCTCTCCGTTTAGATTGATGCTGGCTACCGGTTTGCTGTAAATTGCTTTTACTATGTTTAGATATGGGCCTTGAATTCCTGATCTTTCCAAGACCTTTAGCATGAAAGGATGCTGAATTTTGTCAAATGCTTTCTCAGCATCTAATGAGATGACCATGTGGTTTTTTTCTTTGAGATTGTTTATGTAGTGGATTACATTGATGGATTTCCTTATATTGAACCATCCCTGCATCCCTGGGATGAAGCCTACTTGATCGTGGTGAATGATCGTTTTGATGTGTTCTTGGATTCGGTTGGCAAGAATTTTATTGAGTATTTTTGCATCGATATTCATAAGAGAGATTGGCCTGAGATTCTCTTTCTTTGTCGGATCTTTGTGTGCTTTTGGTATTAGTGTAATTGTGGCTTCATAGAATGAGTTGGGTAGTGTTCCTTCTGTTTCTATTTTGTGGAACAGTTTGAAGAGTATTGGTGTTAGGTCTTCTTTGAAGGTCTGATAGAATTCTGCACTAAAACCATCTGGACCTGTGCTTTTTTTGGTTGGAAGACTTCCAATGACAACTTCTATTTCTTCAGGGGTTATAGGACGGTTTAGATGGTCTATTTGATCCTGATTTAATTTTGGTACTTGGTATTTGTCAAGGAAATTGTCCATTTCCTCAAGATTTTCTAGTTGTGTTGAATACAGGTTTTTGTAGTAGGATCTGATGATTTTTTGAATTTCCTCAGTTTCTGTTGTTATCTCTCCCTTTTCGTTTCTGATTTTATTAATTTGGATACTATCTCTGTGCCCTCTGGTTAGTCTGGCTAAGGGCTTATCTATCTTGTTGATTTTCTCAAAGAACCAACTCCTCGTTTTGTTGATTCTTTGTATGGTTTTCTTTGTTTCTACTTGATTGATTTCAGCCCTGAGTTTGATGATTTCCTGCCTTCTACTCCTCTTTGGTGTATTTGCTTCTTTTTGTTCCAGGGCTTTCAGGTGTGCCATTAAGCTGTTAGTGTATGCTGTCTCCCGTTTCTTTTTGGCGGCACTCAGGGCTATGAATTTTCCTCTTAGCACTGCTTTCATTGTGTCCCATAAGTTAGGGTATGTTGTGCCTTCATTTTCATTAACTTTCAAAAAGTCTTTGATTTCTTTCTTTATTTCCACCTTGACCAAGTTATCATTGAGTAGAGCATTGTTCAGCCTCCATGTGTACGTGGGTTTTCTTTTGTTTTTGTTGCCATTGAAGACCACCCTTATTCCATAGTGATCTGATAGGAGGCATGGGATTATTTCTATCTTCTTGTATCTGTTGAGGTCTGATTTGTGACCAATTATATGGTCAATTTTGGAGAAGGTACCATGAGGAGCTGAGAAGAAGGTGTATTCTTTAGCTCTAGGATGAAATGTTCTATATATATCAGTTAGTTCCATTTGGTCCAAGGCTTCAATTAGATTCACTGTGTCCCTGTTTAGTTTCTGCTTTCCTGAACGATCCATTTCAGAGAGCGGGGTGTTGAAGTCACCCACTATTATTGTGTGCGGTGCGATGTGTGCTTTGAGTTTTAGTAAAGTTTCTTTTACGAATGAGGGTGCCCTTGCATTTGGAGCATAGATATTCAGGATTGAGAGTTCTTGATGGTGGATTTTTCCCTTGATCAGTATGTAGTGTCCTTCTGTGTCTTTTTTGATGACTTTAGGTTGAAAATCAATTTTATCCGATATTAGGATGGCTACTCCACCTCGTTTCTTGGGGCCATTTGCTTGTAAAATTGTTTTCCAGCCTTTTACTCTGAGGTAGTGTTTGTCTTTGACACTGAGGTGCGTTTCCTGCATGCAGCAAAATGCTGGGTCCTGTTTACGTATCCAGTCTGCTAGTCTATGTCTTTTAATTGGGGAATTGAGACCATTGATATTAAGAGAGATTAAGGCATAGTGATTATTGCCATCTGCCATTCTTGACGCTATCTTTATGTTTGAGTGGTTATCTACTTTTGGGTTTGATTCAAGAAGGTTATTATCTCATTTTTTCCAGGGTGTTGTTTCTCTCCCTGTATTGGAGGTTTCCACCTATTATCCGTTGCAGGGCTGGATTTGTGGAAAGATATTGTGAAAATTTGGTTTTATCATGGAATATCTTGGTCTCTCCATCTATGGTGATTGAGAGTTTTGCTGGGTATAGTAGTCTAGGCTGGCATTTGTGCTGTCTTAGTGTCTGCATGAGATCTGCCCAGGATCTTCTGGCTTTCATAGTCTCTGGTGAGAAGTCTGATGTGATTCGGATAGGTCTTCCTTTGTATGTTACTTGGCCCTTTTCTCTTACTGCATTTAGTATTCTTTCTTTGTTTAGAACATTCGGTGTTTTGATTATTATGTGACGGGAGGTATTTCTGTTCTGGTCCAGTCTGTTTGGAGTTCTGTAGGCTTCTTGTACGTTCATCGGCATCTCTCTCTTTAAGTTAGGGAAGTTTTCCTCCATAATTTTGTTGAAGATGTTTACTGGCCCTTTAAGTTGCAAATCTTCACTCTCATCTATACCTATAATCCTTAGGTTTGGTCTTCTCATTGTGTCCTGGATTTCCTGGATGTTTTGGGTTACGCGTTTTTTGCATTTTGCATTTTCTTTAACTGTTGAGTCGATGCTTTCTATGGAATCTTCAGCACCTGAGATTCTTTCTTCCGTCTCTTGTATTCTATTGTTTATGTTTGCATCTATGACTCCTGATTTCTTCCCAAGGTTTTCTATCTCCAAAGTTGTCTCCCTTTGTGATTTCTTAGTTGTTTCTACTTCCTTTTTTAGTTCCTGGATGGATTTGCTGAGATCCTTCACTTGTTTGTTTGTATTTTCCTGTATTTCTTTAAGGTATTTTTGCATTACCTCTTTCAGGATTTCTTCCTGATGACCCACGTTCTCCTGCATTTCTCTGAGCGATTTTTGTGTTTCCTCCTCATGGGATTCCATCTGTTGATCCATCGTCTCCTGTATTTCTTTAAGCAGTTCTCGTGTTTCCTTTGTAAGGGCATCTAACCGTTGATTCATTTCTTTAAGCAATTTTTGTGTTGCCTCCTTATGGGCATCCGTCTGTTGACCCATATTCTTCTGCATTTCTTTATGCAAATTTCGTGATTCCTTTGTGAGTGCATCTACCCGTTGATTCATCTCGTTAAGCGATTTTTGTGTTGTCTCCTTGTGCGCCTCCATCTTTTGATCCATGTTCTCCTGCATTTCTCTAAGCGATTTTTGTGTTTCCTTTGTAAGGGCTTCTAACCGTTGATTCATGGTCTCCTGTAACTCTTTATGAGATTTATTTGTGTCCTTCTTGTGATCCTCTAATAGCATCATGAGAAGTGATTTTAAATCCAGATCTTGTCTTTCGGGTGTGGTGGGGTATCCAGGACTTGCTGCTGTTGGAGAGTTGGGTTCGGATGGTCCCACATTACTTTGATTACTGTTAGTAACATTCCTACGTTTGCCTTTTGCCATCTGGATACCTCTGGTGTTAGTTGGTCCTGCTGCCACTGGCTGTTGGTTGGATCTCCTGTGAGCCTGCAAAGCTATTTCTGCCCCCCCTGGATTACCAGGATTCCCCTGGCACCGATTTCTGGGGCCTGCCTGCTCCTGAGTGACTTTGGAGCCCTAATGTGCTTTGCCCCAAGTGATCTTATATTGGGGAGGCCTTGCACATCTAAAGGCTCAGCCTAGTGGATTCCTGGAGCAGAGGTCGCCAAAGGGAGGCTGGTAGGCTCCTGCCCTGTGCAGGGGTGTGTGATCTCTCCTGGGGGGGGAGGGGGCGTCCCTCTGCCAGGCAGAAGTCCCACAGCAGATCTGGCGCGCTGGTCACTGCAGATCAGCCCAGCACCTGGGAGCAGGTTACACACAAGCTGCCTGAACCCGAAGCAATATTATGCCTGTCTGTCTCTGAGCCTGGCGGTCCCAACTACCTGGTCACTGGAGCAAAGATGGCGGAGGGCACTCTCTGTGGCGCCGCTCACCCTGTGGTCACGATGGCCCGCCGATCTGGCACCCAGACGACCACAGCGCCAACCCGCCCTCGGGCACAGACGGAAGCCCCAACAGGCCGTGTCCCAAGTGATGTTATATTGGGGGGAGAGCCTGGGTACTGGTCTCTCCAGCGCAGTCCGCGGGAACAGAGGTCGAGGAAGGGAAGCTGGCAGGCTCCCTCCCTGCGCGGGGTCCCTCCACCAGGCAGAAGGTCCCACCGCGGAACTGGCGCGCTGGTTACTGCAGATCAGCCCAGCACCTGGGAGCAGGTTACACACAAGCTGCCTGAAACCGAAGCGATATTATGCCTGTCTGTCTCTGAGCCTGGCGGTCCCAACTACCTGGTCACTGGAGCAAAGATGGCGGAGGGCACTCTCTGTGGCGCCGCTCACCCTGTGGTCACGATGGCCCGCCGATCTGGCACCCAGACGACCACAGCGCCAACCCGCCCTCGGGCACAGACGGAAGCCCCAACAGGCCGTGTCCCAAGTGATGTTATATTGGGGGGAGAGCCTGGGTACCGGTCTCTCCAGCGCAGTCCGCGGGAACAGAGGTCGAGGAAGGGAAGCTGGCAGGCTCCCTCCCACTGATTCTATGCAGACCATGCCTGCCGCTTCACTGGCCCCAGGTTCCCAACAGGGCCATGCCGTTCAGAATCCCTCTGCTTGGTCTTCAGCAGTTTGTAGTCCAACTCCCCAACAACGGTCAGCAGCAGCTGTGGATGGAAGTCCAAAGATCTAGCAGTTGCTTAGCCCCACAAAGCAAGCAGGAGAAGAGAGAGCCTCAAAGATTCTTAAAACCCAAAACCCTAAGTGATAGAATTGAGTTTATACAGTTTTTATAAGACAGAACTTTATCTAACTCCGGGATCACTTTCTCTTCATGTACATATTTGGACATCCCTTTCTGCGTTGTCTAAGGGCATGGCCAAGGTGGTGGCTCCAACATTTACCTCATCTATGAACTGCTGGAGTACATGAAAGGGTGAGTCCTACAGACCCAAAGCTGTGGGATCTCCAAGACACAGGCAACAACAGAATATCCAAGAGGATCCAGTATTGATGGTGTAGCAGAAGCTAGAGGCCTTGAGTCAGAACAAAGACTTATTGTAGTAAACATTTGCAAGTTAAGATGCTTAGACAAGCCGGGCCATGGTGGCACACACCTTTAGTCCCAGCACTTGGGAGGCAGAGGCAGGCAGATTTCTGAGTTCGAGGCCAACCTGGTCTACAGAGTGAGTTCCAGAACAGGCAGAGCTATACAGAGAAACCCTGTCTCGAAAAAAAACAAAACAAAACAAAAAAGCACAAAAGGGTATACTATGGGACACACTGTGACACACTACAGCTTCTACAATGAGATTTTTGTTTTGTTTATTTAATTTAATTTTTTTTTATTTTACCTTAGTAGATTGGAAGGTATGGGGAAATGAATGGGATTGAGGTGCAATGATGTGAAACTCACAAAGAATCAATAAAAAAAGAAAAATATCTCTGTAAGATCAGGCTGTAGGCAAGTCTGTAGGGCAATTTCTTAATTAGTGATTGATGGGGAAGGGCCAGGCCTATTGTGGGCGGTGCCATCCCTGGGCATATGGTCCTGAGTCCTATAAGAAATCTGACTAAGGAAGTCATGAAAAGCAAGCCAAACCCCTTCATGGCTTCTGCTTCAGTTCCTGCCTTCAGTTCCTGCCCTGAACTCTCATCCTGGCTTCCCTCAAAGATGGGCTAGAACCTATAAAGTGACATAAACCCCCTCCTCCACAAGTTGTTTTTGGTCAAGGTGTTTTAACACAGCAACAGAGGAGCACATTAGAATAACTCATGTTGTTACAGCAATGTAAATAGCTCAAAGGAAGGACTGACTGGATGAGTGAGTTTACCCTAAGAATCCCTGCCCCAGGCTGCTTTACAGCTGTGGAGGGCCTAAGCCAAGGTTAATACAATAGACCAAACAGAGAATGGCCACCTCTCAAAATGTGGGCTTAACAGGGCTTATAGGAGCTCACAGGGACTGAAGCAGCAAGTCTGGAGCCGGCATGGGTCTGCACCAGGTCTTCTGCATTTATGTTACGGTTGTTAGCTTAGTGTTTCTGTAGAACTCCTAACAGTGAGTTAGGAGTAGGGGTGTCTCTGACTCTTTTGCCTGCTCTTCTGGTGTATCTGAGGACAGCTACAGTGTACTCATAGACAATAAATAAATAAACAAACAAAAGCACTTCAGAAATAGTTGTAAATGTCTATAGACTTGACATTCCAATGAAAGAGGAACATCAGCCGATTGGCCAAAAAAAAAAAGTCAAGATCCAACTACTGGGGCTGGAGAATTGTCTCAGAAGTTAGGAGTGTTTCGGCTCTTTCAAAGGACCCCAGTTCTCAACATCACACCAGACCCTGTAACTCTGGGTCTAGAGGGTCCAATGACATCTCCTGGCCTCTACGGGTATGTACACACTGACACACATAGATAAAAATAGTAAAAACAAATCTTTTTTTTTTAATCCAACTATTAAATAGTTTCATTGAAATTCAACCACCAGGAATACACAAAAAACAGTAGGCACAAATGTATTATGACTTGGCCTTGGAGGAAGATAGTAGATTTGGGATAGTTTCTAGAACCTTAAAAGTCATGGAGAAGGAGTCCAGTTGGTAGTGTGACCAGCTGGCTGGCACCCGGGGTCATTGCCCAAGCTCTACCTAAATCGGGTACGGTGAGATATGCCTGTCATCCTAGCTCTGGAGAGGTAGAAGCTGGGGATCAGAATCTCGAGGTTATCCACAGCTACACAGTGAGACAGATGTTAGCCTAGGTTAAAAGCCTATCTCGAATAGAAATCCTGTCCCAACACGGTTCAGGCTTTTGAGCTGCAAAGCTGGATTTGCGCCTCGGGAACCATCTATGGTGACTCATCTGAAAGGCTCTCTCTCCCGGGCTCTTATCAGCAGCTGAGTCACTAATTTGCTTAGACTGACAAATTGGACCGTGTCCCTTCCCAGGCTTTTCTCTTCATGTGCCCCACCACTGCCAGACCATTGCTCACCCAGGAAACAAATGCCCAGAATTTGTTTTTGTCACACTTCTCTCCTTTTGGCTCGACTCTTTCCCTACACGATACTGCTAAAAATAGTTGAAAGCAAAATGTGTAAATTCAGGGGTATATCTCAGGGCTCAGACTTACTAGGCAGCAAGTTCCTCTCTCAGCTCCAACTCGGCTTTCTTAACTAGCCAGGAACTAAGGTGGTTTGCTGAACTTGCATGCTATCTTTAATATTTTTCCTTCTAAGCCAACAAAAGAGTAAGTAAATAAGCATGAGGTGGCTATTTAAGAATGCATGACTGCACCTCAGCTCTGTCCCATCCCTCCAGAGCAGCCTGCTTCTCTTTGCTTTAACCCAGCAGTTCTCAGCCTGTGTCTCACAACCGAATAAGACCATCGGAAAGCACAGAGATTTACATGACAATTCACAATGGTAGCAAAATTACAGATATGAAGTAGCAATGAAACTAATTTTATGGTTGGGGCCCCAACACAGGAGGAACTGTTGTCAAGGGTCGTAGCATTAGGAAGGTTAAGAACCACTGCTTTAACCTGTATCTGCAAAGAGAAGCAAGCAACCCTGCCCCTCTTCCCCATCCCTTGCCTTCCTCACTTACAAAGGCTTGCCACGTCAAATGCCAAGTTCAAGGCCCAGAGTCAAAGAAGAAACTTTAAGCAAGTGCTTCTTTCAAAGTCCTCTGCACACTACCCTAGTAACTATTCTAATTATTAGGAGGGCAAGTCTCAGAGCTGTGGAGATGATAGCCCAGTTGGTAAATACTTGCTACACAGCAAACATGATGACCTGACCTCAGATCCTGGGAACGTATGGAAAAGCCAGATACAGCACACATTTGTAAACCCAGACTTGAAGAAACAGAGAGACAGAAGGACCCACGGTGCTCATTTGGCCAGCCGGTCTAGTCAGTTGGGAAGTCCCAGTTTAAAGAAGAGACCCAGTCTCAAAAAAATAAGGTAGAGGGGGGCTGGAGAAATGGTTCAACAGATAAGAGCACTTGCTGCTCTTTCAGAGGAGCCAGGTTTAATTACCATGTGATGGGCCATAATCATCTGTGACTCTAGTCACAGGGGATCTTATGCCCTCCTCAACTGTTTCTCTCTCTCTCTCTCTCTCTCTCTCTCTCTCTCTCTCTCTCTCTCTCTCTCTCTCTCTCATTTTTTCAAGACAGAGTTTCTCTGTGTATCCCTGGCTGCCAAGCTGGCCCAAAATTCAGAGATCTGCCTGCCTCTGCCTCCCTAGAGCTGCGATCCAAGTTGTGTGTTACCACTGCCCGGCTCTGATGCTCCCTTTTGGCCTCTTCAGGCACCAGACATATATGTGGCGTGCAGATATACATACAAGCAGAACATCTATACACATAAAGTAATATTAAAATTAAAAGGTAGGAGAGACTGAGGACCAACATTAATCTTTGGCCCTCACACAATGTACACACACATGTGCAAACACACAGACACACACAAAAGAGGGAAGGGCTGTATGTGGTTCGTATGTAGAATGAGCATCTACGAGCCAGTATCTACCCAAGGCCTCAGTGGGAGATTGTTATGAATTGTAGAGTCATTAGCTTTGTCTCCCCTAGTGTTTTGGGGTGCTACTCAAGGCCTCCCACATGCCAGGAAAGTGTGCTTCTACTGATCTACAGCCTTGGCCCTTTCAAAATTTTATTTTGAGACAGAATCTCACTATGTAGTCCAGGTTAACCTGGCACACTCAATCCTCTGGCCTCAGTCCTCAGAGTGCTAAGAGAGAAGCTAGCCTTGCTCATACCATAACTTCCCACTTCTGGCTCCCACAAGTGGGAGGGAAATAAAAAAAATGCTTGTTTTAAGCCAACTACTGTGTGGTAATTTATTATGACAGTCCCCAGACACTAACTTAATTCTCACCTGGACCCCCCCCCCGGGGGGGGGGCTTTGTCTCACTGTGAGCCGCAGCTTGACCCACAGACCTCTAAACAGCAAATACACACAGAATGAACTCCTGAGACCTGAGAAAGGTTATCTGTGGCAAAAGGATCAACACCCAGCATGCTCGGCAGATACCCACTCAGTGCTACCTCCCCTGGGTGTGTCCTCCACCACTCAGCCTGACCAGACCCAACCCGATCTTTCCAGAGCTATCTGAGTTAGAATAAGGTTCAGCCCACACACAGCCCCAGGGAGAATCCTGCCACAGGGACATCCCCATCCGTATTTTGCTGGCCAACATTCTACTCATCTTCAAGATCTAGGTTCCATGGCACCATCTGCAGGACGTGTCCTTGCCTTCCCCCCATATCACTGCATTGGTTATCTTTCTCTTTGCTGCTACAATATCCCTGACAAAAGCAACTTAAGCCAGGAACAGTTTACTTTGGCCTGTAATTGGAGGGTACAGTTAGCCCATCATGGCCGGGGGAAAGCATGGAGGCAGGAGTGTGAAGCACAGGTCACACTATGTCCACAGTCAGGAAGCAGAGAGAGACAAGTGCTGGTGTTCAGCTGTGTTGGGTCCAAAAGAAACTGCAGACAAAGGTCTCACTGAAGTGCCTATTAGGGTGCCACAGTGCCTGCTGGGCTCCAGACTCACGTGCTTACCTGTGGCTCCGTTCAGTTCTTCTCCCCCGGTCCCCTCTCCTAAACTCCAGCTCATGGGCTTCCCGTCCCACAACTTCTCGTTCCTATATAATGCTGCCCCTTTGGCCATGCGCTTTCTTTGCTGTTGGTCCCCCCTTTAAGCCCTCTTCTCCTCTTTGCTCTCTCATCTTTTCCTCGTTCACCTGCCTCCCAGCTCCTCTCATGGCCCAGTTCTGTCTTCTGGCCATGTTTAATCTACTTTTTCCTCTCCCTGCTCTGGACTCTGCCGGGTGGCTCTGGCTGCATCTCCCTCACATCTACAAGAAAAATCTCAACTATAACCTTGGCACAACCATGTCCTTGTTTCATTCAAGTTAGCCTTCTTATTATGTAGTCTGTGACCCCAGCCTGTGGAATGGTAATGCCCATATTTAGGATGGGTCTTCCCACCTCAAGTAACTGAATCTAGAAATTATCTCCCAAACACACCCAGAGGTGTCTAGATCCCATCAAGTTAATAATGTTGCCAGGCGCTGGTGGTGCATGTCTTTAATCCCAGCACTCAAGGAGGCAGAGGCAGACAGATCTCTGAGTTCAAGACTGGCCTGGTCTTTTCCTGCACAAAGAAATCTTGTCTCAAAAAAAAAAAAAGTTAGTAATGTTAAGCATCAACATAAGAAAAGATGCTTTTAGTGGATTTCTTGACTAGAGGCCAAAGAAGGATAAAAAACATTAGGTAGAAATTGTCTGAGGTTCAGGGACGAGTTTCTGTGTCTCCATTCACACTCTGCAGTTTGCAATCAGCACTTTGTGAAGCTGTCACCTTATTAACAAACAGCTCTCCGAAGTTCCAGCGGTTTCTTCCCTGCCCACAACTTAGAGACCTTGATCTTTGCCCTGATTAGTCCTACTTGGAGGGTACAGTCACTTCTGAATCCATCAACTGTGCTCAGAAGGGACAGAGTGCTCTGAACACTCAAGCCACCTACTTCTCTAGAACCATGTGGTCCCAGGCACAAGTGGACAGAATCGACGTTGGGATGCAATAACAGAAAATCCACCTTGCTCACTCCCTCTTCCATGTGCTGAATGCATTGGCCAGCTCCTTCGCTGAGACCCTGATCATCCTTGTCTGGAATGTTATTTCTATATCTGTGCCTTGCTCAGGAGACTGTCAGTCCCTTGGGAGAAGAGCCTTTTGTCATTGTATTTAGGCTTCAAATGTACCTTCTATGTGTGTGTTGTTCAGTCAAGTTTTGTTGGAGTAAATTACATTTTGTGTGTGTGTGTGTGTGTGTGTGTGTTTGCACGCACGCACACATGAATGTGTTCTTTTGTGTTAATGCAGGTACATGATGTGTCAGAGTAAAGTCAAGTGCGCATGTGTGTCCATGCAAGTGGAGGTCAGAGGTCAACTACAGACATTGTTCTTCAACTGCTGTTCCCCTTGGTGTTTTGAGAAAGGGTTTCTCACTGGTCTGGAACTTGCTGGTTGGACTAGTTTGGCTAGCCGGTGAACCCTAGGGACCCTCCTATCTGTCTCTGCAGTGCTGGGATTACAAGTGTGCACCGTGTCCCATCTTTGTATATGTTTCTGGGGATTGAACCGGGGTCTTCACAATTGTATGGCAAGCACTTTACCAAGTGAGCCATCTCTCCGGCCCTGACTGACATTTTTAAAAGAAAATGAAGAAAAGTTGTTTACACACTTCCAAATTCCCAAAGGATCCTATTACTCCACCCCCATGATTAATCGCTTCTCCAGTAAATGAGGCTAATCACAGACAACAAAAAAGGCTCCCACGTGCCGTAACCTGATACATTCAGAACATTCTAGTCATTTTAAAGTTAAGTCCAAAGTCCCCTGCATTTTTTGTGTATGAATGTGTACAGAATTATAAATAGAAGTGGAAAACAGTAAGACCATGTGAACTCAGTTGGCAGGGCCCTGGATTTAGACCCCCAAATATAGCTGGCTGACAATTCACCATGAGCAGCTTTAAAAAAAAAGTCCAGCTCAGCTCATCGGTTTATACATTCTGAACAACCATCCTGAATATTTATTCAATAGTACATTTTTTTTCACTTTATTTTTTCCCCCAAGTGTGTGGCTTTTTCTTTAAAAAGAGATGAAAAATCTCAGGCACAGATAAATATATACTCGGGCACTTGGCTATAATACAATTCTCTATAGGCAGATTTGTCTCATGTCTGTGGGGTTGGTTTAAATTTGGAAGCTTCCGGAAGGCCTTAGTCTCATGCTCCTTTTCCCATAACTTAAGCTGGTAGCAGGAGTCCTGAGAAGAGAGTGAGACAGACAGAAAGTAAAGCCTAGCCGGGGTGGGGGTGGGGTGGGGGTGGTATCTCCCCTTGGGGATGCTTTTATTTATGACCAGCCTGGTGACCACCACTGCCGAGCAGTTCCAGAGTGTTCCCAGCATTCTCACAATGTTGTTCCACCTATGTTTCTTTCCTTTGCTCACTCTGCTCCAAACCCCACACAGCTTCCAAGAGCCAGCCCCACCACCGGATGTGACGGGTCTGATTAGAGTCAATTCAGGCATTTCCCAGTGTGCAGTTGGCCTGTGTTTAAAATGTCAGCCACAGCTCCAGCCTTTCCCGTAGGTATCATGTCATTAATGAGGGGTTAGATTTCTAAGCTAGACCATACATGTTTGTCTTAGTTTCTTTTTCTTCCGCTGTGATAAAATACTCTGACAAACCAACTTCAGAGAGAAAGAATTTTTTTCTGACTCACAATCTGAAGTACAGTCCATCATGGAGAGAAGTCTATAAAACAGGATCTTCAAGTAGCTCTTCACATCCACAACAGGAAGCAGAGAGATAAATGCCTGCCTCTGCTCGTTCCTTTTCTCTTATTAATTAATTTATTTATGTTTTTAATGTACATTGGTGCTTTGCTGGGATGTCTCTGTGTGAGGCTGTCAGATCCCCTGGAATTGGAGTTACAGTTTTGAGCTGCCATGTGGGTGCAGGGAATTGAAGCCCAGTCCTCTGAAAGAAAGGGCTTAAGCTCTGAGCTATCTCTCCAGCTCCCTGCCTCCCCTCATCTTTCTCCATTTATACAGGCTGGGATCCCACAGGGAACGGTGCCCCCCACAGACGGCTTCCAATCTCATTAGCATAATCAAGCTAATCCTTAACAGATCTTCCCAGAGACCGGTTGCCCAAGCAATTCTAGATCCTGTTCAATTTACAATTAAATACTGACCACCACCGTAGTAGTATCCATGTTACCCAGATGTGCTAGTGGTGCCCTGCAGGACCCGGGGAAAAGGAACAGACCTGGCTAACTTCATGTAGCCTTTCTTCCTCTGTGCTTTTTTCTTCCCATTATTGATGCTTGGCAGATCCCAGGGATGAACCACCAAGACAACAAAGGCCAAATATTCCCAAGTAGCTGCAACACTCCACGTTGGCGATGTCTTAGGTCTCCTCATAAATAAGAAAGGGAGGACTGGAGAGATGTCTCAGTGGTTAAGAGCACTGGCTACTCTTCCAGATGACCCAAGTTTAATTCCCAGCACCCACATGGCAGTTCATGGCTGTCTGCACCACCAGTTCCAGGCGATCTAACATTCTGAACACAAAATAAAGTTAAATTAAAAAAAATAACGTAGAAAAGGAAAGAGAAACTTGAAAAGAAGAATGCTGTTTAAATAACGCACCGTTTGCTTCCTACTTGACACAGCGAAGCCCAGTCCTGAACTGACTCATGACATCATCCCTATGACTGGGGGTTTAAAATATCTTGGTCATAAGAAAGCCATTGATTGACCTTACTAATCACGGTGTTCTTCCATGGTCACGCTGGGTCGGGAATAGGACACTACAAAATCTCCATGGATCAAGGCGGAGAAGCATTCAGAGGACATTCCCTGTTTTGAAATAGGCATAGGAACTAAAAATGTCCTCAAATGCCCTCCTTTTCAGTCTGGTGTCATCCCAGCCTACTCCCCCACACCACCTCCACCCCCAACCCCCGCCTGCCATAAATAATCCATTAACAATTCTCATTATTGTTCCGGAAGGTGAAGCACTTGAGTCTCTGTAACAGCTGATACTAAGCTAAGCCCCACCCACCTGCCTCTCAGGTGCTTCCATAATGGAGTCCTAGTTTCATTTCTTCAACATCATGACCAAAACTAATATCGAGAAGGGAAGATTCATTTGACTTACAATGCTTGGTTACAGTCCATCACTGATGGTAAGTCAAAGAAGGAACTCAAGCAACCAGCTACATGACATCCAAAGTCAAGAGCAGAGAAAAATAAATGGACCCTTGCTCATTTGCTAGGATAGCTGCTTATGCTCAGCTATATTTCTTTACTTATACAGTTCAGGACCACCTGCCCAGGAAATGGTGCCATCCACAGTAGGTTGGGTCTTCCCATATCAATTAACAATCATAATAATCTCGTTCAAACATGCTCACAAGTCAACCTGACCTAGGCAGTTCCTCAGTTGAACCTCTCTTTCTAGGTGACTCCAGGTTTGGTGAGTTGACACTTAAAATTAATTAAGGAGTATGTGAGATTGCTCAGCAATTAAGAGTATGTACTGCTCTTGCAGAGGACCAAAGTTCAGTTCCAGCATCTCTCTGTTTAGCTCAGAGAACCAAGTTTAGTCACCAGCCTATAACTCCAGCTCCAGGGGATCTAATACCCTCTTCTGGATGCCTCAGTCATTTGCACTCATACATGAACTTGCTATCATGCAGATACACTGTGGTAACTAGTTTTAAATCAACTTGACATAATCTAGCATCATCAGAGAAGAGAGAGCCTCAATTGAAAAATATGCTCTGGGACCCGGAGACAAGGTTCAGTGGTTAAGAGCACTGGCTACTCTTCCAGAGGTCCTGAATACAATTCCTATCAACCACATGATGGCTCACAACTATCTATAATGGGATCTTATGCCCTCTACTAACTTTCAGGTGTATGTGAAGACAGAACATTCATATAAAAAAAAATACATTTTGGGGAGGAAGGAAGGAACAAAGGAAGGAAGGAAGGAAGGACAAAAGAAAGAAAGAAAGAAAGAAAGAAAGAAAGAAAGAAAGAAAGAAAGAAAGAAAGAAAGAAAGAAAGAAAGAAAGAAAAGAAAAGCTTCCATAAGATTGGGCTGTATGCAAGCCTGTACGGCATTCTCTTAATTAGTGATTGATGGGCGGGTCCAGCCCATTGTGAGTGGTCCCAGGTTCTATAGGAAAGCTGAGCAAGCCATGGAGAGCAAGTCAGTAAGCATCACTCCTCCATGGCTCCGCATCAGCTCCTGACTCCAGGTTCTGCCTTACGTAAGTTCCTGTCCTCACTGCTTTTGATGATGAACAGTGCTGTGGCAGTGTAAGCCAAATAAATCCTTTCCTCCCTAAGTTGCTTTTGGTCATAGGGTTTCATTGCAGCAATAGTAATCCTAAGACATACACATAAATTAAAAGTAAAATAAATCGGGGTGGAGAGATGGCTCAGCAGTTAAGAGCACTGGCTGCTCTTCCAGAGGTCCTGAGTTCAATTCCCAGCAACCACATGATGGTTCACAACTATCTGTAATGAAACACAGCTACAGAGTGTACTTAGATATAATAATAAATAAATCTTTAAAAAATGTTTATTTTATTTATATATTTTAAAGACTTATTTATTTATTTTATGTATATGAGTACACTGTAGCTATATTCAGACACACCAGAAGAGGGCATTGGATCTCATTACAGATGGTTGTGAGCCACCATGTGGTTGCTGGGATTTAAACTCTGGACCTTTGGAAGAGCAATCAGTGCTCTTAACCGCTGAGCCATCTCTCCAGCCCTAAAATAAACAATTTTTTAAAAAGCGTATGATTACACGCTTGTTCTCAATTGTCCCCAGTGCTACAAACAGTACAGTAATCCCCAAAAGGAGACAAGGGCTGTTCTGACGAACTGCAGCACAGACTTGTGCTCTCTGTGCATTTATTAAAGTGTGGTAGCAGTACCTCTGAGGATTTTGTGCTGTATCTGACCAAAGAGTTTCTTCTTACAGAGGTGTAGGACTTTGTGGGAAAAAACAAAAAACAAAAAACAGTAGTTTTGCCAATGAGCAATCATAGCAGTGATGTTGCTAGGAGGAGGAGAGAGGACCTGAGGGATCTGTGGGTCTGGGCAATCTTATTGTTGTTTTTATTAATACTAGTAGTGGATTCAGTATCGTGTGTTTTCCCCAAATTGTTATATATATTCACTCATTCGATTTTACATTATCCTCCTGATATAGGACAGCTTTGGGCATTCAATGAGTTCTAATGAAACTGGGGCTCAGAAAAGAATTGCTGGATACATAGGAGTCCATAGAAAAATCAGGCTTGATTTTTCAAACTAAGTAATACTAGGAATGATTACATCATGAGCATTCTAGCAGGCACCATGGCACCCTCTAAAGAGGAGACTCAACACCACATCCATCACCACAGTCGTCATACCCACACCAAAACCACCTCTACCAATACCACCACCTTCACAATCATCACCTCCCAGAGTGATGAAAGGACTTTACAAAAGTGTCGCTAGAGTTAAGGGAACCCATGCTGGGACAGTGATGGATCAGCCAGAAGAAAGGGAGAACAGCCTTTGCCACCCATGTCCCTGGAGGAGCTAAAAGAGAGGGTACAGGTCTGGACCCACAGTAAGCGTTCTGCCTGTAGGAAAGAGCCACTAGGAGAGAGTTGGGAGAAGGGCAAGGAACAGCTTCCTTCCTCCCACTCCTCCCACTTCCTGTTGGCCCTTCCTCCCACTCTTCCCACTTCCTGTTGGTGCCTTCCATTGGCCAAAAGCAACTGGACTCATTGAGTTGGTGAGATCAGCTTCTTGCAGCCACAAGCCTGTGGATAAGAGTACAGAGCAGAGGAAATGGAAGCTATCCAACAATGACCTACCATGCGCTCATTCCAGGGCAGCGACTACACCAGGGAGTTTACATGGCGGCTTCCTGTCACCTTAGTCCTCATCCTGTGCCATGGCTATGGACTCTCAGCTGCTCAAGTCTGGTATATGAAAAAAAAATGAAGCCTTATTTTTCCTAGAATTTTATTTAATTTCTATATATAACCTCCACTCTGATGGGTGGCAGAAGAAACCTTATCTCCGCCTACACATTCGAAATTTATCATTTAATCTTGTTGTTTTGTGTGGTATCAAGGATTAAAGTCAGTACCTCCATCTATTGCAGTATTGCCAATGACAACATGAACACATAGTTTTACCTGGGGCTTCATACTTGTTTACAGGGCTTCCAGGGGAATAGAGTCAACATTCCCATGTCAACAGAAGCATCTTTCAAGGTGTCTTTGTTCTCATCTAGATTCTTGTCACTGGCTCAAGGTCATGCCAACTTGCCTTACTTATATGACCTCTCCAGGCTATGTTCTCCTTCAGTCTTCTAGAGAATCTATTGTAACGAAGGTGGTAATAATGGTTCATATGATGGTGGAGAAGGGGCGCAGGAATAGGGCAATGACTCGGGCATTCCAAAAAAGCAAAGGGGTGCAAAAGAAGAGAGGTGCCAGGCAATATAACTGACCTTGAAGAAACTCCTACATTGGTGATGGCCTGTAGGGTAAAAGCAATCAGAATAGATAAAACAAAAACTTGAAAGCCTTTGATTCAGTGAGCATCAGCCAAGGGAATATAAAATAAAAGCAGCGCACGTCCTAGGCATGGGGTAAGAATGTTCCATTTGTGCCCTTAAGTAACTCGAGGGTGATTTATTGTATCTCCATTTAATTGTCTGATCTGGTCTCTGCAGAAGCCAGAAGGAACCACAAACTAAGCCAAATAGTGGCTTCTTTGCAAGGGCCAATATCACTGCTCAGGCATGTGGCCTTTGATTTAATGAGTACATTCCTTTTCATGCCAATCAGAAAGGATCAGAAACGTTTCACAGTCACATGGAATAGACCGTAATCCACATTTACAGTTTTGCCTTGGTGCTATTTGACTTACTTGATTTCTGTCATAATAGAGTGGGACAATCTGGATCAGAGGGGCCACAGAGCATCATAGTGATCCACTTCATCTGCTGTTTTGTCCTTGAGGTGGGGTCTCTCATGATGCAGCTCAGGGTGGCCTGGAATTCCCTACATAGCCCTGAATGACCTCAAACACAGACAGTCCTTCTGCTCACCCTCCCAAGTACTGGGATTACAGGAGGGTGCCCCCAAAATGCCACTGATCCACTGCACTGACGAATCTTCCTGACTTAGCAGGATGAGAAAAAGGAAGGTAGCCTGTGGAGGAGCGCATAATGTACATGTGCTCTTGGAGATTTAGAAACCAGCATATCAGTACAGCTCTGCTGGGGGCATGCTGCTCCAAAGAAAACCAGAATTGCTGCTTGTTAGAGCTCCCATCACAAAAGAATCACCATGTTCCACAGGCCTCCTGGGCTCTAGGATTCAAGGTAACATGGAAGGCTGCTGAATGGTCCAGAGCAAAACCGGGTCTGTATCAGACTAAGATGCAGCCCTCCTGCTTGGACCATGGAAATGAGTCAACCCTGTAGTGACGGAGGTGTTAGTGGTAGGGAGAATATATACATGCCTTTTGCCTAATAGCCTCTGCTGTGCTCTTGGGCCCCCTGTAGGAAGGGAACAGCTATCCATGGAATATCCCATGAGCTGGGTGATGGAAAGGCACAAGGTCAAGCCTGAGCCAAAAGATACATCAGAAAAGTTATTTGAACAGGCATCCAAAAACTTGTATGTGATGGCTAGTACTGTCAGCTTGAATGGGTCTAGAATCACCTGCAATATAAACCTCTGGGCATGTGCATGAAGGAATTTTGAGACTGGGTTAACTGTAGTGAGAAGACCTACCTGAAGTCAAGGCAGAAGCATTTTGTGGGCTAAGGCCCCAGTCTGCATAGAATGAGGAGGGTGAGCTGGCACAGAGTTCATCTCTCTAAAGTAAACACTTCCTTCCTGAAGTTGCTTTTCTTGGGTACTTTATTATCGCAATAATAAAAGCAACTAAGATGGCGTGACACACCCACAGTTGTGTCAGAAGCTTCCCTTCACCACAGTGTTTCTATGGCCATCCATTAGGTGGGAGAGAGGGGGGAGTCACAGAAGACTGGCTGAGGGATGAGGAAGGGCCTGAATTTGATTTGCAAATGGGTTGACTTTGCTTATGGTTGCAAGCTGAAACTGGAGGGCAGTTGCCTTAGAGTAACACTACTGGGTGGCCCATTAATGACCCTGGTGAGAAGTTCTTGCAATGGTGGACATTCAAGCATTCGAACAGTATCCCTATGTGTTTATTCTGTGTGTGTGTGTGTGTGTGTGTGTGTGTGTGTGTGTGTGTGTGTCTTACCGGAGGTAAGAAGAATTTGACCTCATGGTAGTCCCAAATGTCCTGGCATGCTGGCCACCCTAGAAGGTAGAAGGATGGAGACAGCAGGTCTGGGAACGGAACCTATTCATAGCTGGAGTGCATGCAAATGGGCACAGAGAACCTAGGTCTTTGCATTCTGTTAATAACTAGGAAGCATTAATCATGCTATTAAAACACCAAGTAGGTAAAAGAACTCCCCCATTGCAGCATGAGCCTGGAAACTGGCATCCCTAACACACAGACAGATGGCCACAGAGGCAGAAGCTCCGGAGGAGTTAACCACGTGGCTCCCACTCACCAAGCTCATGCCACCTTTGCGGACTGTGCTGTTCAGATCTCCCTTCAGGAAAGAGCTTGCTGTTCTGCCCCAAGGAACGCAGTCGTGAGACAGGCTGCGGACTCTGTGGTTCCTTGCAGTAACGTCTAAGCTGTCCTGCAGTGACTGAGTCCGAGTGACATTTCTGAGTCTGCAGGACTGTTCAGACAGGGAGTCTGTGCTCTGCAACTGCCTTCTGGGCTGACCGTGAGTTAGGTCACAGAACCCTCAAGGCAACAGGGAGCTGCCACACCCATTTCTGCTCTCTGCCTTCCACCCTCGGCAGGTGTCACACCAGCTTGTCCGTCTGAAGACTTTTTCTGACCTTTCAACCCTTCACAAATATTACTCCCCAGTGACCACCACCACCACCCCATGCTTCTCAGAGGCCATGACACGCTGCCCTAGGCCACATGACCTGGGATTCCTTAGCAATGACATCAATAGGGCCAGCTGTTAACAGGTTCCATGGAGGCCATTGCTCCCAGAGACTAGCCCACATTCTGGTGTGCAAACACCTTGGCCTGCCAATGGGCCAGAGAGTTCCTTTGCAGGGGAACTGTAATTAGATCTCAGACCCAGAGTTAATGAGGCCCCTTGGGGGAGCAAATGTGATGTCTGGTTCAGGAGAAGGAGGCAGCAGTGGGCCACACTGCACAGCCAGCTTTCTCATTTGACACATCTTCACAGGAAATTCTGAGGATTCCGAGAATTCTAAATTTGAATCTGGCCTTTCAGGGTGTCAAGGTAGGTGGATGGAACATTATGTAAGAGTGTCTTCACTTGACTGATAATGTTCAAGTATTTATTTTAAACATTGAAGCATCTGAAAATGTTAGGAGACAGCCTCGGGATTAGTTTCATTTGGGTCAGTGGGATGTAGTAACTGGTGTTAAAATCACTTCAGTTATCACTAGCCATCCTGCAGAAGGAAGAAGGGCTTCTGTCAATCTTCCTGAGATCTGCCATGCCCTCTTACTATAGGCATAGAGACCGTGTAGGACCTAAATATCACATTGAAATGACCAAAGTGGGGTCTAAACTAAAACAATAAGTCAGACGTTCGTGGAAAAGTCTTCCAATAATGAAGACATTGAAATGTAAGCAGGACATTTGCTCCTCATACATGTAATCAAACCTCGCAGAGCTGGGGGTGGGTAGCTCAATCAATGGCTGAGTGTCCCACATCTGCAGGTCTCGGGGTCCCATCTCCATCATCACCAAACAGAAAATAAACACACCCCTCACCAACTTTCCAAGACAACCAAGGCTAGATAGCAAGATCCTATCTCAAAAACAAAAAGAAATGAATGAGACCCGTAGGTCTGGGGTGTAGCTCAGTTGGCAGAATGCTTGCCTAGCATGCATGGAGCCCTGGGTTCAATTCCTAGTTCCCTGTAAACTGAGCATGGTGCTGCATGCCTACAATCTTACCACGTATGAGGTGTAAGGTGTATGAGGTGAATCAGAAAATTCATGGCAATAGGGTTTGAGGCGAGTACATGAGACCCTGTCTCTAAATGTGTAAATAAACAAACAAGCAAGCCCAAACTTCATAATTATTGTTATTAAAAACAGATTTTCACCAGGCATCCTGATTAAGAGATGGAATTAATTTAATAACCTACATAAATTTTACCTTATCATTGTCATATGAAGAAGCTATCAGCTGTAAGCATCCAGTAATATAGTCCGATAATGTAGGCAAAAGTAAGGATGCTGGAGGGATGGCTCAGTGGTTGAATGTACTCACTACATTTTCAGAGGACCCAGTTTCAATTTCCAGCAGCCACATAGGGTAATTCACAACTGCCTGTAATGCTAGAAATGCTAGGGGAATCCAACATCTTTTTCTGACCTCTGTGGGTACTAAAATACAAGTGACCACACACACACACACACAGAGAGAGAGAAAGAGAGAGAGACAGACAGACAGAGAGAGAGAGAGAGAGAGAGAGAGAGAGAGAGAGAGAGAGAGAGAGAGAGAGGTACACATACACACTAAAAATGACAGCCTAGGGCTGGAGAGATGGCTCAGTGGTTAAGAGCGCTGACTGCCCTTCCAAAGGTGGTGAGTTCAAATCCCAGCAACCACATGGTGGCTCACAACCATCCATACTGAGATCTGATGCCCTCTTCTGGGGTGTCTGAAGACAGCTACAGTGAGCAAGCAGGGCTGGAGGGAGAAGAAAAAGTGTCTTCAGCTACAGTGTACTTACATAAAATAAATAAATAAATAAAATGACAGCCTGTTATTGGCACACACCTTTAATTTCCAAACTCAGGAGGCAGTAGCAGGGAGATCTCTGGAAGACTGAGGCTGTTCTACATAGAAAATTCCAGGCTAGTCAGAATTACTGAGTGGCATCTTGTCCCAATAACAACAATAATTACCATCATTATCTAAAAAGTATTTTTAAAAATAGTCATGTAAGATGGTTATAAACATGGTTGCTTATTTTGGATTTGTTTTTGTCATTTTTGAATTTGCTATTGTGTGAGAGAGGCTAGCTTAAGAGTCCGTGTACCATGGTGTACATGCGGAGGTTCGAGAACAATCTTCTGGAGTCCATCGTCACCTCCCACCTTGGTTCTGAGGGAGGATCTCTCGTATTCTAGAATTCTGCTGCTCTGAGTACTCCAGACTAGCAGACCTGAAAGCTTCCAGGAGACTCTCCTGCCTCCATCCTCCAATCTCACAGTAGGAGTGCAGGGATTACAGACATGACCTACCACATGTGACTTTTTGTAGGTTCCAGGGATCGAACTTAGGTCCTTAGTCTTGCTCCTGCTGAGTCATCTCATTGATCCTGGATTTTCTCTTTATGCTGTAACTGCAATCTGTTGTGATATCCCCTAAGAAAACACTCCTTTCAGGATTGGGATGTAGCCTCGTTGTAGAGTACTTGCCTAACAGTACTTGCCCTTCCCCAACTCTATCCCTTTAATGTTGTATTACAAATGTGTCTCTTCTTTCTAGTAAAGTTCCTTCCATACATAGTGACTAAACCTCAAGCCTCACTAAACCTGGAATCATTTCTGAAAATCTTGTGATTTTGGAAGGTAGAACGATTACCCCGGTTCACAGAAGTCAAGGGCTAGAATGAAGTTGCTTACTCGCTCTGAGTCTGGGTGGTTTTCTGCTAGCTTCCGGTATCTCCAGGCGTCAGGACTGCCAGTCTGTGTGTGGACCCTCCCTTTACTCCTACTCTACAAGTTCCCATGGGGAAAGCCAAAAGGGATCTCGCAAATGAGTCCTCTAAGAGAGAGCCTCTGCCAAGCGGGGCTGGAGCATACAGACAGCTCTGCCACAGCCCACACACGGAGGCAGGGGTAGGGAGACAGAAAGCAGAATCAAGTGACTCAAACAGACAGCTTCTTCTCTTCAGGAGTACGTGAGGGCAACCAGAAGTTCTGCATCCCAGAGAAGGACCTCAGTGAAACTCTGGTGTGGCTCCCATATGATCAAGACAGGCAATGGCAGACAGCGGAAGGATTTCATGTCTGTACTTCCGGGCTCCCGAAACAGCTCAGCTTTGCAAAGAAATGGCTTGGCTGTGTTGAGCCAAGGTCACACCCAGGTTCAGGATTGCTGCCAAGGGCCCTAACGGACCACTCATCTTTGGCATTGGGCCTGTGGACGCTCCTTTTGTTGAGAATCACAAAGCATTGCCTATCTTGTGTAAGCCCAAAGACTCAATCCCTAGTACAGCAAACAAAATATATTTTGAAAGTAATAAAGTAAAATCACAAAAGCATTGCCTCTGGGAGCAAAGAGGACCTAAATGTCACTGGCGGCTGTGATTCTTAAAGGGGTGACTCTGACAAAGTATTGACAAGGGCAATGAAGATGAAAATGGGACAAGGGGCTAGAGACATGGCTCAATGGTTAAGTACACGTACTGCTCTTGTTGAAGACCTGAGTTCATTTCCCAGCATCTGCATCAGGTGGCCCACAATCACCTGTAACTCTAGCCCCAGGGACCTGATGCCGACTTCTGGCCTCCAATGGTCCTAGCACACACTTGCACACACACACACACACACACACACACACACACACACACATTAGAAATATAACTAGGGGCTGGACAGATGATTCAGAAGTTAAGAGTACTTTATGCTCTTCCAGAGGACCAGCGTTTGATTCCCAGAACTCATATGGGGACTCAAAATCATTCATCTGTAACTCCAGTTCCAGAAAATCCTATGCTCTCCTCTCTGACATCCATAACATGCACAAGGTGAATGGACATATATACAAGCAAAGCACCCATACACATGAAATAAACTACAAATAATTTAAATATAAACACATGTAAAATAAAAAGAAATTGGGACTGGAGAGATGGCTCAGCAGTTAAGGGCTCTGACTGCTTTTCCGAAGGTCCTGAGTTCAAATCCCAGCAACCACAAGGTGACCCACAACCATCTGTAATGAGATCGGATGCCCTCTTCTGGTGTGGTGAAGACAGCTACAGTGTACTTACATATAATAAATAAATAAAAATAAATTACTTTAAAAGCACATCAATGAGGATAGTAAGGTAGCTTTTTTCAAAAGTGAAATGGATACAGTTTGAGAATTGCCATCTTGGCCGAAGTTGTATATTGTTTCATGTTCGTGAAATGATGAAGACTGTGATACTCCTGGCCAGCAGTTGTTGGGTGTTGCCATGCACCGGGTGGACACTGGGCAGTGTATCTCATTTAATCACTGTGAGAACCTTAAGAGATACACAATATCATTAACCCAACTTTTCTCCTGAAGGAACTGAATTAGGGAGAGCCAGTTTGCCCTGTCTCCGTAGCAACATGACCAGAGTCAGGACTTGAACTCAGACAGTCTGATTTTATCAGGTATAACCTTAACTGTCCCATCATTCTGTTGTAGTAGACCACAGGTGGTCTTAGAATTCTTGTCAGTATCTCTCAGAATAAAGGTCTGGGGGCAGGAGATGTAGTATTAGGGTATTTGTCTTGTATGTGTAAGGCTCTGGATTCTACCAAAATCAGGCATGGTGGCACACACTGTAATCCCAGCACTCAGGAAAGAAAGACAGGAGGCTCAGAAGTTAGTTCAAGGTCATCCTTGACTATATCATGAGTTCAAGGCCAACTTGGGTTACAAGAAGCCCTATCTAAAAGAATAAGAAGAAATAGACAGATTGAGCCTAATGTTTTCTTCACAAACTTCAGTAGCTGGGACATCTGGAGGCTTGAAAGCTACTAATACAACCATTCAAAGTACAGGACACCTAAGGGGGCGAGGTGGGGATAACCCATTGTCATCCTGGCCAGATGGACATGGTATTAGATAAAAAAGAAGACCTGCCTAGTGTACCTTCAGCATTTGTGAGACATAGGCATCTGGGGATTTCCCTTAGTGTAGACAATAGCTGACTTTAGGAATGAATTCTGAAAATATTTCCAACCTGCATTCCCGGAGACATCCTGCCTTTGACAATGCACTTCTGTACAGCCCCCAGAACACGGCTGCATCCCTCTGCTCAGTGGGAATTTCCAGCACCAAGGTCTAGAAGCTCCACCTCCTCCCACTCAAGGACTGGCTTCCAGGTTGGCTGTTTCCATGGTGAAGGTGAGAAGAAGAGAGAGGTTGGATCATTTCCATGGCAACTACACAGGAGTGGTGGTTTCCTTGGCAACAGTGGGAAGGTAGAATCAGCTGGGCTCAAAAGATCCCTCCCCCATCTCAGCTCTTCCACCACAAAGACCACAAGGCAATAAAGACACATACTCCTGGGATAGAAATGTTCTGTCTGGGATCTGGAATCAGAAAGACTATTTAGAACACATTATTTCATTATTTAGCTTCTCATCTATAAAATGGGCTTAATCATAGAAGCAGTTGAATTGAATAAATAAGAAGCATCAACATGAACTTGGGTATGTGTGAGCCAAGATAAAACCTTGTTATTGTGAAGTACTTATGACTATCACATAGCAATTACTGGTTTTGCTCAGGTGCAGAGGGAAGCAAATCAGATTTTATGAAGTCTTCCAAGAAACAAGGAGGCTGGGAGTCAGGAACCAAGTGGGTCTTCCTGAGTCTTGCTGGTCAAGAGCTGGTGTTGGGGCTGGAAGCGAAGCACTGGAATTAAAGATCCAATGTTGCTGTTGTTCTCCTCCTCCTCCTTCTCCTCTTCCTCCTCCTCCTCCTCCTCTCTCCTCCCTCCTCCCTTCTTCTCTTTCTCCTCCTTTTCTTTTTCTTCTTAATTTAATTTTGTATGTATGAATGTTTTGCCTTCATGTATGTCTGTACACCACATGCATGCCTAGTCTATACCTAAAGATGCCAAAAGAGGGTATAAGACCCCCCTGGAACTGGAGTTATAAAAAGTTGTGAGCCACCACATAGGTGCTGGGAATCTAACCTGGGACCTCTGGAAGTGCTCTTAACCACTGAACTGGCTCTCCTGGTTCTCAGTGTTCTTCTTGCAACCTATGATCTTCACAATGAGGTCTCTCTGACCTGAATGGGGTGCCTGTGTTTCTGTACCTCAACTAGAAACCCCAAAGCAGAGCTTCTACACCTGCTCCTTCCCACATCACCCATGGTTTGCTCCCTAAGCCTCAAGTTTACAGCGGAGGCTATACAGTAAGTACAATAAGGAAGGAGTAAATTTATCCAGGGATGTCTCCCAACCCATCAACAGCTGGTTATCAGTTCAGACTACAGATTAGGCTGCCAGAAGATTATCAGATACTCTGTTGTGTTCTTGAATGACTTGGTCGCTATGGGCCTTCCTGAATCATGCAATATATGAATTATTATAGCTTTGTTATGGCACCTATGTTGCTTAGAAGGTAAGGCATCACCCTGGAAAGACAAGCAGCTTTAAGACCAACCTGATACATTGAATCCAATCTTAAATTCTGATACATCCTAGCAGTGTGGCTTTGGGTGAGTCAACTTCCTGAGTATCATTTTCCAGATATATAATATATCTCTCCATAGATTTGTGCAGTAAAGACGATATGTGTGTGTGTGTGTGTACATACACATATCATATACATACACTCTTTATATATCATCTTTAGTTCCAGCACACCACACCTTTAGTCCTGGCAATCTAGAGGCAGAGACAGGAAAACCTCTGTGAGTTTGAAGTCAGCCCATGGGATGTGTGTGGGGAATTGTCTTGATTATTGATATAGAAGGGTCCAGGCAGAACCATTCTTATGAGCAGATGATCCTAGGCTGTACTTTAAAAGATAGTTACCTAAGCAGCCTGAGAGTAAGTGAGCTAGTAAGTACCTTTTCTCCATGGTTTCTGCTTCAAGTTTCTGCTTGATTTTCTGGCCTATCTCTCTTTCTTCAATGATGGAGTGTGACCTGAAGTTGTAAGCTGAAATAAGCCCTTTCCTTCCCAGGTTGCTTTTAGTGATGGAGTTTGTCATGGCAACAGAATAAAACTTAAGTACACTTGCATGCTAACTGATATATTGATGCAGAATTCCAAGACAGAATAACTAGGCACGTAGATCAGTTGGTAGAATGTTCGAGTAGCATGCACAAACCCTGGTTTTGATCCCCAGCATCAATAAATCAGGAGAGGTACTCATACCTATAATCTCAGCACTTGGGAAGTAAAAGAAGCAGGACCATAAATTCAAGGTCATCCTTGGCTACATAGGGAGTTCAAAGCCAGCCTGGGCTACATGAGACCAGGTATTAAATAAATAAATATTAGGACAGAGACCCATTAGGGTCTTAACTGATGCACATCCTTTTAGCACAGAGGTAGAGCAAGGGCAGGAAAAATGCTGTGCTCCCTTGAACTGAAATTTAGATAGCCATTCCTCACAGCTGAGCCAAAACATCAACGGGCCCCTCCCTCATCTCAGATCTTGTAGGCAGAAGCACTCTGCTAAATCAGTCAAGACAAGTTTTCAGGAACTCCAACAACTACTTTTAGTTTATTTTGTGTTTTCTTTGATGCCAGATAAGCTTATACTTGTTGGGGTATGTGTGGGGAGCAGATGAAGTCCTGAGTGAGTGAATGTGTATTGTTCACATGGGTATGGTCACATCAAGAACTCCAATTTCTCAGACCCAAGGAAATGACAAACCCCTCCCCTGGCCCATATGTGGATATTTACAGTGTGTACAAAAACTAGCAACCATAGTTTCCTCCTCCTGGATGACTATAACCTGACTCTGCTCCCCAACAAAGACACCCCCCAACACACACACACACACACACACACACACACACACACAAATGGAACTAACTAGCCCGACCTCCTCATTCACATGTATACACTATCCCCCACCTCCTCAATTCAGATTCAAATGTATAAAAATCTTGTTGAGGTTCCTCAGTTTTGAGGTTACTGATGGTGTGTCTCTATCACAAGCCACGGGCCTGCACAATCCCAACTTTTCTATATCCGTGCCTTTCATTTCTTCATTCCCTGCCACTCTAATTAGCTTAATCCCAAAGCCCTGTCAATAATATACACTCACTCAGAACTCCATCCACTCCCTTCAGGTGTGAGCAAGACTTGGAAAGCCAGAGCCATGAACTCATGCTGCCTGTGTGGCGAAGTCTTTAGATTAAAGACATTTCTGTGCTTCCTTAAGTGCTGAGACCTGCTTAATGAACAGTCCACAACATCAACAAGAAGATCTCAGGGTCTTGGGTGCGTCCCAGACACCAGCCAGCCATCAACACTAGACACCCATCCTTTCCAGGCCCCAAGGGTCATGATTCAGAAGTCATGGGAAGGAGGGCAAGATGGCAGCACACTCAGAAGCCAGAGCCATGCCAAGGGTGGAGTGACTTGGAGATGAGGGAGCCTAGGGGTTCAAGGACACATTTCCAGGCTTTAAAGGACAGTGTGCTGGGGAAGGAGGAGATGAAAACCCCTACTGTATGTTCAGGGCCCGGGAACTGCCTTGGGAGGAGCTTGGTGGAAACAGGACAAAGCACATGAGAAGGCGAGGCTCAACCACACTGCAGGAACTGAGACGACCTTCCCAATGCCTAGCAAGCCGGCCACCCCATTTTACCTTCCCCGTGGGTGTAGGTCACTGCAAAACATCATGACCTTGGACTAGCACTATCTGCTGCTAAGACAAATCCTCAAAGGGGCAAAAGCCCTTCCATAGCTTGGGAAGCAAGTACACCCAGGAAGATTCCTCCTAAGAAGGCAGAGCAGAAAGCAGTCAAAATAAATAAATAAATAAAAGTAGTAGTCAATGCTGGAACTCAGCCATTTGTCCTCTTGTTAAAATCATAGATGGGAGGACATCAGGCTGAGGTGGCTGCAGGACCTTGTTCCTATGGAAACAAATGGAAATCCAGTTCAAAGCAAGGAATAACGTCTTTCTGAAGCTCCACCAATCAGAAAGTACCAGCCAACCTCCACTACTCAGTTCGACCAATCAAATCTTCTCTTTGTCTTGCTTTTGCAAATGTCTTATAAAAGTTTTGCCTACACCCCTGGGCGGAGCACCTGCAGCTGGGCGCTGCCCTGTGTGCAGATTACTGAAGGTTTTCTAAAACCCTTTAAACTTTGAATGTGCCCACATCTGTCTCTTAATGCTCTGAGCCCACTTGTGGCAGTGAGCCCTTCACCCAACCACCGTCCCCGGCCTCCATGCCCTCTGCCCTGTACCCACAAGTGATATGCATTTGAACACAGGGCAGGCAGGCCCTGCTCCTTTGTGCAAGGGCTATCTAGCATTCAGAGCTCAGGGTAAGGCAGTTTCTGAAATCACCTAGGTGACACTGAGACAATGAATAAATAAACCAAAACAGAAACTCAAGCAAGAATGTTAGTCTACTAACCAAAAAGCCTACATTTGTCTTTGTGCTTCCTGGCTGTGTGACCTTGATAAATCTCCAAGCCTCTCTGAGCCAAATCTGAAAATGATCGTAATACTATTACAGGGTAGATATGAGATTTAAAATTAACGCATGTTGCCAGGTGTAAGGGTGTACACTTTTAATCCCAGTACTCAGACAGAGGCAGGTAGATCTCTGTGACTTTGTGGTCAGCCTGGTCTATATGGTGAATTCCAGGACAACCAGGGCTACATTGTGAGACCCTGAAAGTTAATATATGTGACAGGCACTGTCCTTGACAGAGAAGCAGGATGCAGAGAGTGCTAGACGAAAGCTTTTCACACCTGATAATCACTCAGCCACCGTGGGTTCTGTAGAAGTTATTGTTCTGACCAGAGAACCATTGACTCTGTTTGTTATAGCGTAATGAAGACCAGACTTCCAGGGTTCCATGTGGAATGGTTCTCGCTCTCTGGATAGGAAGGCCAGAATATACTATGCTGGGCTCTGACTCAGAACTTGCCAAGGTCTGTCTAGACTCAGTCATTATGAGTGACCCTGGCCACATGTGTGCAAGCACGCATGTATACACACACACACACACACACACACACACGGTGGGAGGAGGGGTGCAGGGGGGAAACAGGACAAGAAAAAAAAGCAATCAAAGCCATTTTAAGGGTGAGACCAGCTACTAGCAGCTCTCATAATTGGGAGAATTGAAGTCATCTTTGCCACCCAAGTTTGTTGAAAGTGGGAGGAAGAAGAATATTTCTATTCCTGGTAACCTAAAACACACTGTTATAAACAGAATCACTGGAAGATTCCAAGCCATAGTTCTTGTTCTTCAGCTCAGGAAATGAAAGGCCAGAGAGGGTCTCTAGCTTGTCAAGGCTGCACAGACCGTCTTTGGGCAGTTGAGGATTCTGCCCCCACCCCTCTCTCTTTCCTTTTCTGAGGTTTTTGTTCCTTTCTTTGTTTTGGTAGGAAGAGTAAAGCTTTTGCTTTCTTTTTCTCTTGAGAGAGAGAGAGAGAGAGAGAGAGAGGGAGAGAGAGAGTATTCTTCTAGCTCACACTTTAAAAAAAGAATGTGAAGCAGTGAAGCTGAACACGGTGGCTTTCGTCTGTAATCTCAGCCCTAAGGAGGCAAATGCAGGATAATTGTGTCCACGGTTAGAGGACAACTTATGGGAGCTGGATCTCTCCTTCCACCTTGGAGGATTCAGCAATCAAATTCAGGCGATCAGGCTTGGCAGCAAGTGCCTTTATCTGATGAGCCATTTCCTTGGTCCTGCTATTTTGTGAGAGACAGAGTCTTAAAGCCTATACTGACCTGGAACTTACTATGCAACCCAATCCCTCAAACTTGTGATCATTTTGCATTTGTCTCCTCAAGGCTAAGGTCACAGGAAAGAGTCAACACATCCAGCTTCACTCTTCTGAACTCCTGTGTAACTGTGAGCTAAAGAACACAGTTGGCTATGCTAAAAAGCAGTGTCAGCCCAGGCTACAAGCACATGTCTTAACTCACCGATTCTTATAGATTTGTACATGAGAAGAAGAGATGGGGATGGAGAAATTAAAAGTGAAAAATCAGGGACTGGATTAGCAGTTAAGAGCACATACTGCCTTTCCAAAGAACCTGGGTTTGGTACCCAGTACATACTCAGGTGTGGTTGCCAGCACTGACACTAAAGTCAGATGTCTTATAATTGCCTGCAACTCCAGCTCCAAAATATCAGGTACCCTCTTTTGACCTCCATAGGTACCTACACTCATGTGCATTTACACCACACAGACAGACAGACAGACAGACAGACACACACACATACACACACACACCATTATAAAATAAATTTTGGAACCTGGAGAGATAGCTCATTGTTAGAGAGCATGCACTTCTCTTTCAGAGGGCCCAAGTTCAGTTCCTAGCAGCCATGTTAAGCAGCAGCTGACAATGACTCCAGCTCTACAGGATCCCACATCCTATTCCCACCAAGGGCAACTGCACACACATGTCAGATACATTGAATACACACAAATGTAAGATAAATCTTAATTTAAAGATTTAAGTGAAAAGGCAGAGGGGAGGTCATTCAGTATGCTTTTACTCAAAACCCCACAAATAAGGTGTTTTCATGACAGAAAGTGTATAGGCTACGGCTGTAGCTCATTGGTAGAATACTTGCCTAGCATGCATGAAACTCCGGCCTTTGTGGGCTGGAGAGATGATGCAGCGGTTAGAAACACTGACTATTCTTCCAGAGGTCCTGAGTTCAATTCCCAGCAACCACATGGTGGCTCACAACCATCTATAAAGTGATCAGATGCCCTCTTCTGGTGTGTCTGAAGACAGCTATGCTGTACTTATATACATAAAATAAATAAATAATTCTTTAAAAAGAAAGAAAGAAGAAACCCCAGGCTTAATGATCAACACCTTTTAACTGAATGTAGTGGTGCACACCTGCCATGTCCACTCTCAAGAGCTAAAGGCAGGAGGACCAGATAGTTGGGAACATTCTCAGCTATAATATGTTCAACGCCAACCTAGGATGCATGAGAACCCCCTCCCAGAAAGTCAAAACCTAAAAACACAAACAAAACCAGAAATGTCCTTCCTCACTGTTCTGGGGGCTAAAAGTCTAAAGTCTTCCTCAGCACCAACAGAGTTGCTTTTACTGAGGGTTTGGGAGAAAGGACCCCTTCCTTGGCTTGTGTGGGTGGTTGCCTTAGTATCTACCTGGAATATTCGATGTCTGCATCTAAATTTCGTCTTTTATTAGAATATCCAGCCCATGAGACTGGAAACCCACTCTAGTCTAAGTTCACCTCATCAGAACTAATCACACTGCAAGAACTCTGCTTTCCACTAAGATCACATTTTGAGGCAGTGGGGCTAGGACTTTGGAGAAGGAATGTAGGGACTAGTGAATACCCAAGTCAAACCTTGAGAGAACCCTTTCCTTTGAGAATTGGTCCAGAATGACAAACCTTCAGGCTGGAAAGTCTAGACCTTGTATATTTAGAAATTTGATATATGACATTGTATGCCAGTGAGAAAAGAATAATCAATCCCAGGAACCTGAGCTATTCCATCCTAGGTCTAGTCTACCATATTTGGGAAATGTGGGGTCCAACTGGATTCATGATTGATACCATCATGGTTTACATACTGAAACCTGTTCATGGAATGAACATTAGAAGGATGTGAACTGTGTTCCTCTAGAGTTAATAGCTGAAATCTTATATTTAGAGATGGGGGCTTGGGGAGGTAATTGAATTAGAATGAAGTCATTTGCATGGGTCCTGATCCAATAAAATGAGAGCCCCACCCTTTTGGTAGAAATACATGATCATGTTAGAACCTTAGATCTTCAACAAGCCCTAGACAAAGAAGAAAGTTACTATTGGCCCAAACATACATACTGAAGTTCTGTTTGCTCACTTAACACTTATTAAGATCCTGAAAAACTAGGTTATAAGACAAACTTGAAGACAATCTTATTAAATGAAAATTTTTTTGAGCTGGTTGTTGGTGGTGTATAACTTTAATCCTAGCACTGGGGAGGCAGAGGCACGAGGATATCTCTGTGAGTATGAAGTCAGTCTGGTCTACAGAGGGAGTTCCAAGACAGCCAAGGCTACACAGTGAAACCCCGTCTCAAGAAAAAAATAGAACAAAATGAAACAACCCAAAATCTTGAGTTGAGAAAAGTCAGAGCTAGGGAGAAAGTCCAGCAGGTAAACACATTGGCTGAAGAAGCTTACCAACTGGAGTTTGAGTCTCAGAAGACTTGTTAAAAATAAAGAAATAAGTGTTGTAGCTCACATCTGTGATTTCAGCGCTCCTAAGGAAGATGGGAGATAGAGACAGGACAGTTGCCCAGAAGTTTACTGGCCAGATGACCTGGAGTTGTAGAGCATTGACAGAAACAAGAGAGCCTTCCCCATCAAAGTGGAAGGCGAGAACACACTCCCATAAAGTTGTCTGATCATCACATACACACACACACACACACACACACACACACACACACACACACACAGAGGAAACAAAAAGAAAGGAAGAGGGGGAGGGAGGGAAGACATAGAAAATGAATCTGTGATCAAGCACAGATGTGTACATATAAAAATAATCACATTTTATTCATTTCTTTTGTGTGGCTATGTGACCACAATACTGACAGAAACAATTGAAAGGAGGAAAAAGTTATTTTGACTCACAGTTTCAAGGAGTTCATCCCATTATGTCAGGAAGACATGGCAAAGAAGTTCCAAGACATTGGGGGTGGGGGGGGGCTTAGGAATCAGAGAAAGGGGAACACAGACAAAGCCTGACCTTCTCCTCGTCCCTTATATTCTACCTGGGTCCTGGCCCATGAGCTGATGTCACTCATATTTGGATGCATCATCCTCCCCTAGTTAGTGTTCATTCCCCTCCCCCCACCACAGAATTTTTCTTCAGTTCAGATTTTCTATAACACTGAACTTTTTAATTATAAAAAATTGGCCACCAAGATAGCTCAGTGGGTAAAAGTACTTGCCACACAAGTTTGGCTACCTGAGTTCAATCCCTGAAACCCAAATATATGTGTATGTACATATATACTACATATATCCATATATGTATGTGTGTATATGAATGTGCATATATATGTGTATATATATATGCATACACACACACACACATATATATATATGATTGTCTTCCTAAAGTAAAACACTAACCATCCTCACTCATTGATGGATTCTCTGACAAGAGCCCCTTGGAGGACTCTGCTGAGGTTCTGCCATGTGGGCAAAGCAATGCTTTGGCTGGGATCATCTGTATTTATCCTTAACATTCAGGGACAACACAGGCAAGAACACTACCCTTGAGTTGCAATCTTCCCCATGGCCTCTGCCTCTTTGTAAATGCCAAACAGCACTGCCTATTTGGACATTGAGTGTCTGTGCCTCTTTTGCAATACCATGGTGGAAACCACGGGCTGTTCCATTACCCAGTGTCCTTTTTACAGGACATAGAGGAAATTTTGGCAGAAGCTTCATTCCAGGAAAATGCCAGAGCTCTTGCGAATCGATTTGTATGCATTCTTTTGTCAGGAAAAAAGGAAAAGTATGTAACTCAGTGTGTTCCTCTCTTCATTTTAGCTGCCAGAAAATGCAGACCCACACTTGAGATGCCTTTAGAATAATCAGTGGTTAGGACTATGGGGCTCTAAAACATTAGAGCCAAAGACCCTTCTCAGAACATATGACCCTTGTCAATACCTATAGAAAAAGTAAGACAGACTCCCTGTCTGTTGCTGGTTTTCTCTGGTATTCAGTTTCCCTGCTTAAAATAGGTCTCTCCCAGTCTATTCCCAAGTGTCTCCCTTCGCACTGCGGCTGCTGTTACTCTCCTGTAAATCTCACTGTGTAACCTTAGGCTCATTCTAACTTGGACAAGAACCGACCAAAACAGGAACAAAGTTGGGTTTTCCAGCTACCTACATCACAGCTGCCTGAAATGCAGATGCCATTTCCCACTTGGACTGCCTCTTGTTTCACTCTTCATTCTGTGTTCTCCTTGTAATATTTCCTACCACCTCAGAGCCTAGGAACTCCACCTTAGGATAGCATCTTCTATCCTTCATTGTATGCCTCTCTTATGTTACACAGGCCAATTTCAGTTAACTCCTGGTATGGAGAAAACTGGTTGTCCATATGGACAACTGGTCTACCTCTTTAGAACTTCCCTCATATAGAACTTTTCAAACATTTCCTCTAGCCTATAACATTTTAAACTCATACAATACGTAGATCTGTGGGGGTCTATCTTGTCCTATGGAGAATATGTAACATGAAGGTAAGAAATATGTCTTTGGGGTCAGGGAGTGAATATTTACATGTTTTCATGTACATGTAGAAGCCAGAGGTCAGCACTGGGTATCTTCCTCAGCCCAATCTCTCTATACCTTGTTTTTTAAATTGAGATATGGTCTCTCACTAAATCTGGAGTTCAGTGAATAGGCTAGGCTGGCTGGTCAGAATACCTTAGGGGTCCTCTTGCCTTTAACTACCCTACTTTTGAGCATCTGGATGCACATTAAGGTATCCAGCTTTCTTATATGGGTCTTCAGAATCCCAGCTCAGGTTCTCATACTTGCATGGAAAGCACCGTCCTGACAGAGCCTCCCCTCAGCCTTGACCTTTTGTTTTTATATTCCCACAGCATCACAAAGCCTCCTGGCTGAGCATAAACATAGGACGTTTATTGAACAGAGAAGTCATGGGCCTGGTTCAGGAAGTATACTCAGGCAGGATATGGAAAGAGTCCACCTCCCTGGACTTTCCTCTCTGTAAGCTCTTCTATGAGATCACAGCAGGAGGCTGGTGTGTGTGTGTGTGTGTGTGTGTGTGTGTGTGAGAGAGAGAGAGAGAGAGAGAGAGAGAGAGAGCAAGCTATGAACATAGTCAAGAACCACCTAGTTCCTGTCAAGGCAAAGAGGCTTATAACAATGAGTCAGCATAATTAAAGGGCTGATCATATATTATCTCATTTAGTCTTCATCCCCAAAAAACTTATGCCAAGAGGCACACAGCTTGTCCAGGGCTGAGTGGTTAACAGATCTATAGAAGCTCGGTCTGATTTTAAAACTTTCCCCAGTCCTACTGTTCAGGAGAAAGCCAGCCTGGACCCCACCTCTCCTGGGCCACAGAGGCTCTTCTCCATTAGAGGACAGAGGAGGACATTCTCACAAGGTACAATGGTCATTTTGAGGGGAAGAGGCCATCCATCACAGCAGACAATGTAACCACGTGCTGTTGCTGCTACAACAAACACAGCTATTTCAGACACAGGAGACTTGAAAAAGCCAAGGGAGGAAGGGCAGCTTAACACAGCTTGGGTTTATTTTTGTGGATAGGGGAATGACAGCTGGAGATATATGGCTGAGAGTTCAGGAGGTCTTGGAAAGAGAAATATTTGTGTTTTATCGCCAGACTCAGAAACTCCTGCAGAGTCCTAATCTTTGATGAATTCTGTCTGTTTAACAGGCAAAATAATAATAATGAGAGGGAAGCTGGGGGACATTTCAACACATGACACATCAAACACCTGACCCCTGAGATGACTCCCCCAAAGGCAGAAGGCCTCTCTGGCTTCCGACCCCAGCACAGTTTAAATGGTCATGACGCAGCAGCGAAGCAGGAGTACATACAGTTCTCCAGGACAGTTGGCGGTGAGGTGCCTAACCGGAAAATGAATATGCCTTTCAGCAGGCCACATTTTTCATACCTTGCCAAAAGCTCTCGTTTCCTTTGGTGTTCTCTCTGCCGCATGAACAATTCAAAATGTGGGCAAAAATGATGAAGTCGAACAGTACTTCAGAGCTTTGGCCAAAGGGGTCAGGGAGAAAGAAAAGCCTGAGAAGTCAGAAAGAATTCCTGGACCAGGTGAGGCTCTGGAGCCATGAATTCTCCTCGGGTTGCTATGCCGTGCCAGGTGTTGGGAATATAAAGTCTCACAGACAGGACTATTTGTCCAAGGGGTTTTATAAGATGCCCGAAATGGCCAGCCGACTACAGTCGTCACTGTAAAGAAATGGCGAGGTGTGTACCTATGTGATGGTGTGCTCACTTGAGCTGTCATGTGTGGAGGCCAGAGGTCAACTCCAGCATCTTCTATTTTTCTAACCCTTAGTTTTAGTTGCTGACACAGGTCCTCTATTACACCTGCGACTTAGCTCTGTTCCAGCTAGACTGTCAGGCCAGTCAGCCCTCTAGGATCTCTGGCGTGACTCCCTCAGTGCACACTACCACACCCACCTTTTATGTGGATCCTGGGGGTCCAAACTAGGTCCTCATTCTTGCGCAGTACGCACTTTACCCGCTGAGTCATCTTCCCAGCTCATTTATTCTCAGTCAGAATATTTCCATTACCCTATAAAGAAATCCCATACCTATTTAGCAGTCCATCACACCACACCCCTTCCTGGACCATCTTTTCAACAGAAACAGCTGATTCTACATCAAGTCAGAACTAGGATGGCTTCCTGTTTTATAAAAACCCATCTGGAACCTGGAACCAGTAAGGAAGGGCTGAGGTTCCATCAGCAGCTGGTGGCAAGGAAATGTGTGCGTGATTTTAAGATCCGCAGCTGCGGGGTCTTCAAAGTTTAGCTGGTAAAGCACCTGCCTATCTTTTGCGAAGCCCAGCACCTTATAAACTTGGTGGCATGCCTATAAGTCCAGCGTTTGGGAAGTAAAGGCAGGAGGATCAGAAGTTCAAGAGTGTCCTTAGCTACACAGAGCCTTTTCAGCCAGTCAGGACCACAGCTGCAGGGATTGTTGGGTGTTGGGGGTGGATCTCAAAGGTGCCAGGGAACTCTCACAACAGCATCCATTCAGAATCCCCACAGGAACTGCTGGATTCTGATGCCAGCTCCTCAGAGAGGATGCCCATGACCAGTACTGCAGAGTCGACTCACTAAAGGCAGGTCAGCAAGAGTGGAAGAAAACCGAATACCATCTTCACTCAGTGCCTCTGCGTTCTAGATCTGGATCCAGACCCAGCATGCCTCAGCATTTTCAACTTTGACACAGTTCCTTTGGTCACAGCCACAGTGTCTCACACTGAAGGGAATAAGAGGGCAGGAGAGGGAGTGCTCCTAGAAGTGGAACTCCCCAACGAGCTTGAAGCCAGATCCCAGGAGGCAAAGTCTGTTTTATGAAGACTAGTAGAAGCCCGTGGGCAGGTGAGGGCAGGTGAGGCTGGGAAGAATGAACAAGTGCAGCCTCACTGCCCTCTCCAGGACGTACAGACACCTGGAGTGTGGCTGGAAACTCCTCAAAGCTCACACAAGGCATCACCAGTAGTCCACCGTCTCTCTCTGGGATGCAAGTGTCCTGCCTGGCTCTCTCTGACATTGATTTGGGCAAGCTAATCCTCAATAGTTCTTCCTGTCTCTCGGTCTTTAGGGGTGGGGGTGGGCTGCAATAGGGAACACTTCCTCTTCCGAGATCTTTGAGCCACCCTGAAAATGGATTCTGTATTCCCCGAGCTCTGCAGACCACCGGGAGGGGCAGGCTGTACAAGTCAAAGCTTGTTCACAGTCACAGTGAGGCCACTCAGGATCTGGCCCACAGCGACCTTTCTTCGTCCCTCCACATAGCTGTTGCTAGAAAGTCCCATTAAAAACTTCTCCTTCTTAGAATTCTAATAGGGTATTGTTACATAAATGTAAGCCCCAGGAGAACATTCTGTTTCAAAAAGATAGCAGTGTACATATCAGGAACCTGAGGGGCTCAAGAGTGACTGGAACAAGAAACAGGGAAACTGTCAGAACATCTCTGGAGTCTGGGGGTCACTGCGAGCTCTCTCCTGCAGACAGTCTCCCAAGGCGTGTTCTCAGCTGGCCCTGCCTGGCTTGACCAGCTGCCTCTCTCAAGGGCCTGGAAGAAGTGAAGAAACAAATCACAAATCAACAGTCAGTAACAAGCGGCTGATAAGCCAGCTCAACTCCATCTCTGGTCCAGTTCGCTAAAGTGGAGTCCAGCAGCTGTGGGCGGGGCTGGTTTGGAATAAAGGGAATTACAACCCCTCTTATAGTGGGCCAGGCCTACCTGCAGGAAGAGATACAAGCTTTGCAAAGCCTTGCCCAGGACAGCCACACACCCTCCAGCCAAGTGCAGAGGGTGCCAACTCCACTTCCACACCATGGAGGGGTGCCAGGCAATTCACAGGTCGTCTCTGCAACAGTCATAAATACTCAGCTATGAGATGTGCTTTCTTGGCCCTGGGAGGTTTAAATGGGCCTCTTTATTTCCCAGCCTTCCTGCTAAAGGGGGAGCAGAGCAGAGCTGGGAGGAAGGACATTCCAGAAATGCCACAGAGCCCTCAGTGAGCCTGCTAGAGGAAGCACTTCAGAGAAAGGGAGCTGCAGGAAGGGGCCCAGGCCCCTGGGCCAGTGGCTGCCAGGGTGTGGGGAGGCCTGGCCTTGCTCTCAGAGGAACCCCTGGGGCCAGGGCAGGGCTAGCTTCTCATCCAGGCCAGTTTTCCACTGCGTCACATCATCTTTGGTTCAAATTGGTGGAATGTTACCACAATATGGCATCTGAGTGAACTCCAAAGATGTGTTGGTCAAAGATCCCTGGGGGAAGTGGCCCAGATTAACTTTAAACCAAATCATTTTCAAACAGTCTCCACCCAGGTCCCGCTTGTTTACTCGGTGGGGGAAATCCGCCTTCTTCAGGCCTGCAGCTGTTGAGGAGTCCACTGGGGACACAGTGATACAAAAGGAAAGAGAAAGCACTCAGCAAGTAGTCCATTTCTCCAGACCAACTGACTTCTTTTTTGTTTTCAAATGATGGAGCTGGGGGTGGAACCCAGAGCCTCAAGTAAACTCTGTGAGTCCTCTCCTTCCAGCTCCATCTCCAGTTTTGAATGTAGAGCTGGGTTAGCGATCACTGACCACACACAGAGCCTATGCTATTCATTCTGGGGTGATAGCTCATCGGTAAAGTGCGTGCTTTACAATATGAGTACCAGAACCCACATTTTTAACAAAAAGCCACACTTGGTGGTGCATCCTTGTAATCCAGGACTGGGCAGATGGAGAGTCAACCTACCTGGGGAGCTCTAGACCATTGAGAGACTTTGCCTCAAAAAAAGATAAGGTGGATAGTCCCGAGGAATGACAACAGAGGTTGTCTTCTGTCCTCCACATCTACCTGTATATAAATTCAAATGTGTGTATATAAACACACACACACACATACACACACATACACACACACACAAGTACAAAGGAATCATGGATAAGCAAGATAGCTTAGTGAGCAAAGGTGTTGTCCACCAAGCCTGACAACCGAGTTTAATCCTTGGGCCCCATATGGTACAAGGAGAAAACCAACTCCAGAAAATTGTTCTCTGACTTCCACATGTGCATATAAATAAATAAATAAATAAATAAATAAATAAATAAATAAATAAATAAATACAAAAGAACAGGAATGTTATATAACTTTGTTTTATGTTTTGTGGTACTGGGAATCAAGCCACAGGATAATACATTCAAGCCCTGACTGGTATTTCTATGTGACCTTTTTTGGCTTGAGAAAGCCATGGGACATCTCCTCAGGTAAAGCTTTCTCCAGTCTGAATGATGTAAGCACTCATGCATACATGCTTGCATACATGTACATGCATGCACATGCATGTGCTACCCTTTCCCTTAGTTTCATGAACTTGTATTTTTCACCTAATCTCGGTGTTGGATTGTGGCAGCTGACATCCTTTGGGCATGAGGCCAAGGTGGAAGACAGCTCTCCCACTTGAAACTTCTTTGTTCCCTGTCAACAAACAGGGTGGGAAATTTGGGCTTACTTCAGGAGGTCCAAGAATGGGACTTCAGCTTGTGTGGGCCTGTGTCACCTATTTCAGGAACGGGACATCTGAGTCACCGTTTAAATTAAACACAGGTGTTCTCAGCAGCCCTCATAGCTGAGTAATGTCACTGAGAGGCCCATCCACTGGCTCCACTGTCTGAGGGTCCTAGTAAAGAAACTAGGAGGGTCAGAACTGGGGGAAAAAGAACTCAAGACACTTAGGATGGCATGTCCCAACTCATACCATGGAAAAGACTGAATAGTAGACATTCTGTGGTAAAGTCCAATTTCAATTCTGATCCCAAGCCAGGTATGGTGATGAATGCCTCTAATCCCAGCACTTGGGAAGCAGAGGCAGGAGGATTGGGAGTTTAAGACTAGCTTCATTAAGTTTGGAACTACCCTGAGCTACGTGAGATTTTTACATACATCCACACAAACACACACATACACACACAAATCCTGATCTTAGAAATTCCTACTCTTTCATATTTGAGGCAGCTCATTTATCTTAATTTCATAATCTATAAGAATTCAATGATTCACAAACTACAAGTGAAAGATGATGGCTATTCAACACTTCATATATATGTAGGACGTATTTAGCAAAGGTATGCACTGTTGCTGGTATTTGCTCTTTTAACCATTATTATTCTTTCCTTCCCCCCAATTCATGGTGTGTGTGTGTGTGTGTGTGTGTGTGTGTGTGTGTGTGTGTAAAAGTCTCATGTAGCTCAGGCTAATTCCAAACTTACTGAAGCTAGCCTTAAACTCCCGATCCTCCTGCCCACCTCTGTGCCCACCTGTGTGTATAAAAATGTTTGTGCCACATTGCATGTGTAGAGGTCAAAGGACAACTTTTGGGAGTGTCTCTCTCCTTCCACAATGTGGGTCCTGAGAATCAAACCCACCCATGTATGTCATCACACTTGACAGGAAGTATCCTTATCTGTTGAGTCATCTCTCAGATCCCTGGAATTCATTCTTGAATTGTCTGTTGTAGCAGTTGTATTTTACAGCCCCTGAAGCTGTGTTCAGGAAGACAAGGACTGATTCTTTTGCCTTTGAAATTCTTCAAGAACAGGAAAGTGTGTAGGTAGCTGTCACCAAAGTCCCACCAATCAATCTACCTGCACTTGGGACATCACCCCAACTGCATTAATTTAAATGTCCTACAGGTCTAGACACATGACCTGCATCACAGTCATCAGACTGAGACAGAGAGCAAGGAGCTGAACCCTGGAAAACACACATAGCACTTAAGCTTAAACATCGACAGTGCACAGGAATGGAAGTGGACAAGTAGAAGTTCAAGCAGGTATGAACTGAAGATTCCAGAGGAGCCTAGCAGTGAGGTATGGGGCTCGGAGGGGTCTGCATGAAGGCGTGTCTGCAGGTATGGGAGGGCAATCTCACACACTCCAGTTCCTCAATGACGTATTGTTGAGGACCTCCTCCATGCAAACACTAGGCTCCAGGCTACAGCTACAGTGGAGAGTGTGACATGGGGAAACAGACTAAGAAGAGCTTCTTACTTGGTTCCATATGGCACTAGGAGTCAGTGCCAATGACAAGAACACTGAGGATACTGAGGGGAAAGCATGAGGCAATGAGAGCCCAGCTGGACCTGAAGGCTGAGTAGAGGACTCAGGCTGGCCAGAGGAGGAAGAACTACCAACTGAGAGGGTGGTACTTAGATGATCCAGGAACTCTTGGTTTAGTGTGGGAGTTGAAGTTTCCTATAGATACAGGGACTGTCATTGCTACAGCAGGACCCAACAGTAGCCTTTTGGAGCCTGCTTTCTGAAGGTGACAGATACTCAGCACTCAGCTAGGCACAACAGAGGAAAGTAAGAAAGACCCCAGGGATGACAGCAGAAAACATACACACACACACACACACACACACACAGAGGAATGGTTTCACCATGACAAGTTTAGTGCCAAGAGACTTGTTTGCAACTTTGGGTCAATGGAGGAGGAAGCCAAGCCTTTGGTCAGGCTGTCCCCTTGGCAGACTGGCAGGTAGTGGATCAGACTGTGTTCCAAAGGTTAACTGCATGACCTCAGTCTTGGCACTGCCTCTGGACCCAGCAGTGCTTGAGACTCTGTGCTATGACGTCTCAGCCTCTGTGGGCCTTTGAAGAAATCAAAGGAGGAGGGCTTCCTGTGTCAAATGCAGTACCCGGAAGAGGGCAATACATCCCAAGTGCTCACCTCAGAAAGTAAGAGGAGGACACACACACACACACACACACACACACACACACACACACACACACACACGTATCTTCTGCCCTCTCTTGAGCCTATGAGTAGTTGGAGGACGTGATGCATTGTGGTTAGAAAAAAAACTAAGCCTGCGCTGTGACCCTCTGTATGCGCAGTTCCAGCTGGATTTCTATCAAGTAGCTCAGTGCCTGTCCATGTGGGTCACAGGGTCCAGTGGATGTGAGGAAAACCATCACTGTGAGTCTGTGTGCTCTGTTTAAGGGTTTCCAGACACCCAGTGTCTCCATTTCAGGAAGGTTGTTCCTGTCACAGCTGTGGACAATGACTCCAGACTGCAGGCCCCAAGGCATGTCTTAGGGAAGTCAGGGATAAGAAAGTCCCTGCTCCCAAGTCTCTGCTTGTGTAGGATCCAGAGAGGCCACAGTTGGCAGTTACTGCAAGGGTGGGGTTCCCTGAGGTCAAAGTCAGAAACAGACGGAAATCTGGAACTGACAAGACTATGTGAGCATTTGTTTAGTGTCTCTAGTATGTGCCCAGCACTGAGCCAGGTGACTTACATACATTAAACAATTTATCTCCAGAACAACCCTGGGACCAGAGGCATGCTGTTATCTTCATTACACAGGTTCTAATGGGCCTGGCAATGTGCCTTTGTGCCCACCGTGCCAGTGTGGGCTCTCTCATTGAACAGGTCTTCCTTAAATCATCGGTTTCTCAAACAGCCTCCTGGGTGCTGTTTCTAGTCTAGCACTGCTCTCCCCGCTCCCCCAATCGTTTTACATTGCATAATGTTTTTAGGGTCCTCTAACCTTTATATATACCCCATGGCATGAGAGTACCACACACACACATATCACACATACATATACACAGGTTGTAAAGAAAAAGCAAAAGAAAAACATTCTCTTCTGTTGTCTACCATTCTTCTTAGATGCTGTAGGAGAAAGGAGACTTTTCAATGAGCCATAGAATCACCCATGATCTCAGGCATGTGACTATGAAGCAAGGGTGGAACTGACAGCAGGCTTCCTATTGCATAACCTACACAGCACTCGAAGCATGGCAGGTATTTGAAGAGAGCTCACTGTAGCTGGGGAGAAAGCCTTTAAATCCATTCCTTTGCTGTGTAATGCTCACATATCATAGCTGCCCCTACTTGGAGAGAAATGTATTTTGTCTACACAAGCATTTAATTTTTTTTCTTGATAAAGAAGGTCTCATGTATCTTTGACCAGCCTCAAAGTTATTATATAGCTGAGGCTGGTTTCCATTTCTGATCCTCCTGCCCCTGTCTCTCAAGTGCTGGGATTAGAGACATGCACCATCATGCTTGGCTCACAAGCATCCAACTTGAATCGACACAGCTGCAGCCCAGACCGTGCCGTTGAGACCGTAACTACATCACTTCTCTGTTTTGCATGCTCCTTTCCTTCCCTTTTCCTACCGGAGTCCTAACAATCACCACCACGGCAATGACTTAGTACTTCCACCACTGACACACAGTAGGCACTTAGTCACAGCTTTTCCCTTCCTTTCCCCATCTCTCTAAGGTGCCTGAATCATGCGTCCTCCCAACTCAAGCTTTGGGATGGAGGTCCCCTTCAGCAAAAAGAGTTTATTTATTTACTATATGTAAGTACACTGTTGCTGTCTTCAGACACTCCAGAAGAGGGCATCAGATCTCATTAGGGATGGTTGTGAGAGCTGGGAATTGAACTCAGGACCTCCGGAAAAGCAGTCAGTGCTCTTAACCGCTGAGCCACCTCTGGAGCCCCTGCTGAATTCTTATATCCTATCCTCCTTCCTGCTATTCAGCAAACTTTGAAAGGGGACATTTCTTTCCTAATCATATGAATATCCAAACCCAGACTCCAAGCTTCCAGAAGATGTGGATTCTAGTAATGCCCCAAGGCTTGCCATTCTTACCCTCTAACATAGTGAACTCTAGCCCCTGCATTCATTGTAGCAGATCTTCTATCAATAACAATCATGCTTACAGATGTCACACCTTTTGACAGCATGATGTTGTCATCTACAAAGTTCATGATTGAGAAGAGAAAAGAAAGAATCACACAAGAAACTTGTGATATTTTCAGTAAGTTTATGGTTTTGTGTCAGGCTGTATTCCTGGCTGTATGAGGCACTGTGTGGATGGATGTTTAGTTTTTGTTTTGAGAGACTGTTTCTCTATATAGCACCAGCTGTTCTGGAATTTGTTTTGGAATTGACTGGCCTTGAACTCAGAGATCTGCTTGCCTCTGCTTCCCGAATTCTGGGACTGAAGGCGTGGACCACCACCAGGAATGCTGACAGAACATTTTTAGACAAGACATAATAAAGCAAGCCAAGAAAGAGAGTAGCACTAAAATGTGAATCTGCTTGGCTCCGAACTGATTCTCTCTAGACCTTTGCCTTGTAGACCAGGCCTGGGCTCCATCTCTATATCTCTATAATTATTGCATTCCCTGCCCAGAAGATGGCATGATCCTGTAGAGAGGGTTCTAGGACCTGGGTTGGTCTTGATGGGGAAATTCCCAGCATGTAAACAAAGGCTGGATTAGGGGTAATAGGGGTCAAGGTTCAAACCAGGAATGCAGAATCAGGTCTAAGGGGACACCCAGAGTGTTGGAGCCAGAAGGTGAGAGGCAAACCTGAGAGTCTCAGGAGACAGAGAGGAGGAACTGTGAGGACAAGCTGAGTGGGTCTGGGCAGCCTGAAATTAGCATCACTGATGATGATGATGGTGTCCGGATTGACAGCTCTGGGAGGGAAGACCTCAGGTGTCGACAGCTTGCCTGAGCTCACTGGAGACAAGACGAAAGGAGAAGATGTGGCAATGAGATTTCAATTTCTTGTTTCCTTACCACTGTGTGTGTGTGTGTGTGTGTGTGTGTGTGTGTGTGTGTCTGTGTGTGTGTGTCTGTGTGTGTGTCTGTGTCTGTGTGTGTCTGTGTCTGTGTGTGTGTCTTTTTCCCTCACATTTAGGGCTCCCAGTAGTGTCCAGGGCCCAGCATTTGGAGTCTGGCGAAGGCTTAAGATTCCCTTCCACTCTGGGGTTACACTTTTGTCAGGCTTTGACGTTTGGGGAACTGCTCAGGAGACCTCATGGCCACAGTCTGCCAAGACTGCATTTTGCAAAACAGCCCTTTTTACATCAGCAGCAACTTCAGTGTCTGTCACTGAGAGTCACTAAGGAGAACAAGGACAGCCTTCATCCCAGACACTGCAACTTCTTAAGAAAGAATGCAAATGGCTTCTTCTGGCCGCTTCTTCACAAGAGGAAAAGTCTTTAGTGAGCATTTTGGTTTTTAAATCACATATACAAATAACACTAATAACAATTTTTAAACACAAAACAACCATCTTTAACGACACTGGCAAAGCCTTTGACTTGTAAGTTCCTGCTTTGCTTGAGGAAATGATTTTCTGAGGGCTAGGAGGAAGTGAGGAGGCTGAATTTCACGTCTATCCTCATTTCCCACTGAAGTCCTGTTTTCTTTTGACTTTGTATACACAAGGAAAGGCCAGTTGTTGTCCTGTTGTTACAGATAACCTAGGTCCTTAGAGTCCATTAGTTTATCTAAGTAGGTCTCTAATAAACCATCTAGTGTTTCCAAAATATTGCTCCCTGGTTAGTAACAAGGATAGTAGCAGATAATGCTTTATTGAGCAGCTCTTACATACTACACCTGCTAAGCGCTCAGCACATATCAGAAACACTGTGAGGTGTAGCTCAGTACGCAGTGGGTGAAGAGCCATATTGTTGTCTGGCTATATCTGCCCCACCCTGAGCCCCACCCCTGAAGATCTGTTGCAAAGACAACCATCCATATGACAAAACAGCTGTGTGAATGCGTATGTACCTCCAGCATCGCTTCTGGTTTTGATACCAAGGGCAAGACCTAGAATACAGATGCATATGGGAGCAGATGAAAATATTACATTAATTCTCAATTATGGAATATTATGTACTCCTGAAAATCAAGTTTGTCAGGTGTCTGGGATAGAATTTCCAAATGTGTTAAGAAAGACAGGGGGTTTCAGACATCAATGAGAGGAGAGATCATGGGTGCTATGAAGGTTCGATTCCCCAGAATAGGGGAATGAAAGTCAGGAAATTGAGGGGGAGGGTGAGCACAGGGAGGGGGGATGGGATAGGGGATTTTTTGGAGGGGTAATGCAGAAAGGGGATACCACTTGAAATGTAAATAAAGCAAATATCTAATAAAAAAAGAAAGAAAGACAGGGGGCTGGGGATGTGGTTCAGTTGGTAGAGCGTTTATCTATCACGCACAAAGTCCCTGGACTGACCTCCAGCTCTGTGCCAACTGGGTGTGGTGGTGCACACCTGTAATCCCAGCACTCTAAAGATGTGGGCAGAAAGACTAGAAGTTCAAGGTGGAAGCCAGTCTCTTGAGATTCTGTCTCAAGCACAACAGATACGGACAAATAAGCAAGCAAAGCCTCGTACCAAATAACTATAGGTGCAGCGGGCCAGGATCTCTGTCTACATAGTGAGCTCCAGGACAGTCAGGTCTATGCAGAAAAACAACAAGAGAATCATATTTACAACATGCTGGTCTAGTGGTAAGAATAGTCACCTTCCAAAAATATAACAAAACTGCCAACCCAGAATGCATAAAAAGTACTTTTTACAATGACCAGAAGTCCTTCATGTAACCACTCATATGTGCTTAAAGATCCGCACTGATCTACTTCTCTGGTTGTGTTGCTATTGAGGAACATGGGGACATTACATTCTAGTTGTCACTGTGGCTGTCAGAGACACACTGTATGTCTGCTTCTGGCAGGAAGCTCTGTTGTCAGAAGGCCAGACTGAAGGAAAGGGGTCAAAACAGAAGCAGAGGGAAAAAGACTCTCAGACAACAAGCTACACAATACGTAGTGTTTATGTGTTTGAGAAATTATGTCAGTTACTAGCAATGAAAATATTGGGGGAAAGCCATGGTTTTGCAGACTTCTCGACACTCTTGTGAAATATTCCCTGCTCCCCATTTCAAAAAATGAGTGAATTGATAATCCGACTCATAAAGGCTATGTGACAAGTCAAGGCTGTCTGATTCAAGAGTTTAAATTCTTTTTCTTGACAGTATGCAGTCATGGTAAGAAATGAAACAAAACAAAACAAAGCCTCAGATATAGCCCCCTGCACACCAGAGAGGCTGCTGTTAAAACTGGGCTAAAGAGCCCCACAGACCTTTTTCTATGTGTGCATACCCATTTACTCAACGGCAATGCCAATCTACTATTGAGGTTTGTGGGAGCTGCACCCTTAAAGAAAGTCATATTTCCATGCTTGCTTACTCTAAAAGGTGAAGATCCTAGGCAGGAAATAAGGTTGGTCTTAGGGAGGAAGAGGCAGGCCAGGGCCTGCTTTGTTCAGCCCAGTGCGGTTTCTGTGGGGAGAATCCCTGAGTCCATCATCGGCTCACCACAATGCAATGATGAGATTGTGGTGTTTACAGTGACCACTAGCCTCAGAAAGAGCGAGCCCCTGGGACAGCTCTGAAAGAATTAAGACTGGCTCTGAACAAGTGGAGGGCATGTCTCCACAGAGAGGTCAGAGAGGACTGCCTCTGGGCAAAGGCTGTGGCTGAGTTCATGGAGCCTGTCGTGGCCACACAGTATCTTAGCTGTATGCTTTGATAAACACCGACATCCAAAGATGCATCTTTGGTGCATCCAAAGAATGGCCCGCTGGCCTTGTCACAGTCATAGCCTCACTGCTGCAGAACAGAGGCACCTCCCTTTTCCTTAAGTGACAATGGTGACACAGGGTCTGACCTAGCAACTGCGAGGTAGCTAGAGAGTCCCTGAGATGCTTTTGTGATTGAAAAAGAAGAGACTCAATGTTTCTTCTCTGCCCAGATTATCTCTGCACAGAGAACAGAATGGGCCTCTTGCCCTAGAGACAGAAATGCCATCACCATTCTGGAAACGGCTAGCAGAGGCTGACCATCTATGCAGGGGGTCAACTGCAAAAGGCATAGCCAACCAAGTTCATGGTGTTTCAAGGTGGCAGGAAGGACATGCATGCTGATTTGTAGACCCGTACCTCCATGCACCAGTACAGGGAGTTGATCCTGGGACCTCATGCTGTGACACTAAGCTGTACACTCCTGCTATCAGATGAGGTCTTTTGCTCGAGGTGGATAGGGGGCTCCTGGGCTGTGTGATATGAATATAAAGGAAGAGTAACTTTGTTTCATACATCAAACTGATAACGTTATATGTGGGTGGGTGTGAGTGTGCATGTGTGTGCATGTGGTATATGTATGTAAAAAAAAATACAGTTAATCTTATTGACTCCTTGCTTAAAATCTGCAAGTGCCATTCCATGAGATGAATCCCAAGCTCTTTTCCACACACTTAAGCCCAAAGTGCTCTGTCCACATACCCCTCTTCTCTTATACACCTTACCACCAGGGCACAGACGTCTTCCAGGTCTTTGTATATGCTTTTGCTTAGAGTAATTCCTGTCTCGGGTACCTGGGCAGCTCCTAAGAACCCTAGAATCCGCTTCAAATGTTCTTTGCTGGGAAGCTTTCCCTGGAGCACACTGTCCTCAGATTCAATTCCTTTTGCTCAGGGCTCTGGAGTCACAGCATTTGTTATGCATTGTTGGCATGCTTTGCTCTGAGCCGGGGACTCTTCCCAGCATGCACATTATCCCCAGCGGTTAGTGTGCATTAGCATTCCTCATTATGTGCCAACCTTCTAAATGGTGAATGTAAATGACTTTATGCAAAGGGGTCATGCTACAGTTCTACAGGCCTGTGCCTTTCACTATTAACTGATGACCAAATAACAGAATTCAGAGCACTGCATCCCAATGCATGCAAATAACCTTCATTTACACCTCTTTGCTGGATTCTATCCCCCTGAATATGCACCCCTTTTCACTCGAAGGTCTTAGTACACAGTAGATGCACAAAACCAAACAAAAATCAACCAAACAAAGAAACTGCTTACTACACTGCAGAGAGAAATAGTTCCCGTATCCTTTCCATCCTTCACACACCTGGCTCCTGCCCCTGCCTGGTTTATGCTACCTTGCCCCGAAGGTCCTTCTGAAAGTTAGTTCCGTCTATGAAGCTGAGTGTATCTCTCCCAGACAAGAGGTGGGCTTCCCTCCAGGGAGCCCCTGCTCCTGATCATTGCTGGTCCTGAGACTGCTGTTTTTTGTTTGCTTCATTGTCCTTGTTGTTGGGGGGAGGGGGGTGAACCCTCCCTGGAGTCTACCCTCTGCCACATCACTATATTTAATGAATAAACGAATGCATGGAAGGTTACATTTCCACTCTTAGAGACCTACCTGGTAAGGCTTCAAGATGGATTGCCATATGTCTTCTTTTACTGCTATAGATACAGGGAACTTGGAAGACTGGATCAGAGATCAGAGTTATTTTTTTTTTTTAAATCAGCATACCAGAGAGAAGTCTTGTTTTTTGCACATGACCAAACTGAGAGAAGGTCACACAGTCAGTTACATAATCATAGAGCTGGCTGAGCTATTGAGATTGATACCCGAGTACAGTTCAAGAATTGTGAGTCATCAAGATCTCATTCCTATTTCCGGTGTGACATAATGTATTTTTTGTTTCTCAACAAAATAAAGTTGATTACTTAAAATTGTAAAGCACTGGCCTGGAAAGTTGATTCAGCGTGGCAAACAAAAAACAAAAGGTGTAGCATTTCAGAGTTGACGGGAGTCTTGTAAACTAGGCATCAGAAGTAGCTGTTTGTGGTGTCATATATCAGTCACATGGTTTCTAAATGAGGAATCTTCCCATAGGATTCATGTTTTCTGACCCTGCATCTCTCACACTTTCTAGGATGCAATATCTGCCTCCAGTATCTTGATGAACAGTGATTAAATACCAATTTCATGCTTGCTCATGGGAAAACACTAGCATCTCTAATAATCACCATCACTTCCTACTTCTAAGAACTTTCTGAAGGAGGTGTAGACCAGACTTGTTGAACCTTTACATAAGAGAGCTGATAAGATCCGAAATAGGTTACTAGGAGGAGCTTGAATGTCATGTCTGGGTGTTTGCACAAGTGTGAGGCATGTCTTCAACTGCATGTGAAATACTGGTGCTTTAGGACTTTTAAAAATGGGAGTGTGAGGCTGGGGAGATAGCTCTGTAGGTAAGAACACTGGGGGATCTGAATTCAGAGTCTCAACATCCATGTAAATAGCTGGGAGTGGCTACACCCCTATAATTGCAGTACAGAGTTTGGAGCAGGGGAGACAGAAGCATCGCTGGGGCTTGTTAGCCAGCCAGCCTAGCTGAAAAAGAAAGCAAGCTCCAGGTTCAGTGAGAGACCATGTCTTACAGGAATAAGACAGAGAGTGATATAACAGGGTACCTTCCTCCTCTGGGTGTGCACTTACATGCACATTTGCAAATAGATGGTTACATAGCATCTCAGGCAGGCATGAGTGTACACACAAGCACACACACACAATCACACACAATACAAATGTGAACAAAATAAGCAAATTCCCCAAACACAGTCACTGTATAGGGTGTGACCTTGGTAGATAGTTACTAATAAATCAGTTTGTCTTATGAAAATATTCTCATGCTGTTGTTGGTACATGCCTATAATCCCAGCATTTAGGAGGAGGAGGCAGAGGTTCAAGGTTAGCCTTGGGCATCAGTCTGAGCTACACAAAATCCTATCTTAACTGAAACAAAAACGCCAACCAGAACTCTGGAAAAGGTTAAGTGTCTCTCAGAACACTATTTCTGGGGAACTCGATGTGGTGAACAGTAGTGTTTTAGGGCTGGAAGGCAGGTCTGCTTCCTCAGGTCCTGTCCATCAAAGTGACAATGAGGTTGTCCCAGGCCTGAGTGACCTCTAACCAGAAGATCTGCTGCATTACAGCGGGCGCTGGCTCTTTTATCTCAGACCAAAGCCAGTCACAGTGCCAGCTCAGAGCAGCTACCTCAGTTCTCTAGCTTCTATAGTCCAAAAAGCTGTGCTGGAGAACAGAGATCAAAGGAGCCAGCCAAACTCGGAGTGGTCAAGTTCCCTGTGGCCTCCCAGGAATGTTGTTCTCAACAAGGGTGAAAGAGCTGTGAAAGAGGAGCTGTGGTCCCAGAAGGCCACTGACTGGGCTAACTCCTTTATCTGACATATGAGGAAACTGAGGCCTGAGACCTTCTCTAAGGGTCATGGCTAAAAGCACATTGTGAGCTGTGTCTGTCAAACAGGTCTGTGACCCTCACAGTAGTCCTCACAATTGTTATTCTTACCATTAATATTTTACCTATTTTTCTCAGTGCTTCTAAGTTCCTGCCTAGGATCCTACAGAATTACTGTTCTTGCTCAAGGCCATTTAGCACACTTTCTGGTGAGCTGGCTCAGTGGGTAAGGATGCTCACTGCCAAATCTGATAACCTGAGCTCAATCTCCAGGTCCACATGATAATGGAGAAAACTGACTCTCATAAGTTGTCCTCTGACTTTTACGTGTATACTGTGACACATCATGCCCTGGGTGTACACACATACACTATGTCTTAGTTAGGGTTTCTAGTGCTGTGATAAAAAAAATATGACCAAAAACAAGTGGGAAGGAAAGGTCACACTCCCATCACTGAGGGAAGTCAAGGCAGGAACTCGGGGAAGGAACCTGGAAGCTGCTTACTGGTTTGATTCCCATTGACTTGCTCAGTCTACTTTCTTATGTGCCCCATGACCACCTGCCAAGGAATGTCCCCAACCCTGTGGAGCTGGGTCCAATTACATCAACCATTAATCAAGAAAATGCAGTACAGACCAACAATTGCTGACCAACAATCTGGTGAAGGGACATCTTTCTTTCTCTTTCATTTATTTGTCTGTTTTGGTTTTGAGATAGGGTCTCCCTATATAGCTAGATAGCTCTGGATGTCCTGGAACTCACTATATAGACCAGGCTGGCCTTGAACTCACAGAGATCCACTTGCTTCTGTCTCTCAAGTACTGGGACTAAAGACGTGGGTCACCATGCCAGGTGTGGAGCCATTTTCTCCATTGAGATTCTTCTTTCCAGATACTTCTGGCTTGTGTCAAGTTGGAAAAAAAATCCAACCTGTACACACTAAAAAAAGAAATAACAATGAATATTTTTGGATTTATATTTTTGCAACAATTTAAAACATGACTTTCCTTATATTTTTCTTGCCGTTGTCACTGCTGCAAATGAACAGACATTCCAATGCTAAGAGAACAGTGACAGGAACAAGTGCTCTGCCAAGATTCAAATAGAGCCCAAAATACTCCTTACCAAATGGCTGCCTCACCCAGCAAATCTTCACCCAGTTCCTAATCTGAGAAGCGACCAGCAAAGAACAAAATCATTTAGGGAGAAGACAGATGTTGTGGGGACACAAAAAGGGAGCCCAGTGCCTGACATATGGGGAAGCAGAGGAAAGAGGAGTCCTCCTGCCTCTCTCACTCTGCCTTCTGGGTCTTAAAGGAGGCAGAGCCTCCCTTTGTAGCATTAATTCATCAACCCGATGACTAAGAGCTGTCAGATGTGTGCTCATCCTAGAATCCCAGCTTCTTCCCTTATGGGCAACTTTGTTCCCGCCACATTTCTTCCTGGTCACCATAACTGGCAGTTCCTTCCATCCTCTCTCAGTCTTGCTCATTCCAAATGGCTTCTTCTGGCCCAGTTTTCAGTCTATTCTATAACACACCTTCCTAGTTGTCCTCAACCTCTGATTGAAATTGTTGCATGGTTCTCATGAATGCTTAGTATTCCCTCCACAGTGTGTCCTTGGTAGGTGGGCCCTTAAAGGTGATTACTACCAGTTTTCTATGCAAGGAAATGGAAACTCAAAATAGGAAAATAATTTTCTCAAGGTCAAGAGAGGCACAGAATGGGAAAATAATTTGCTCATGGATATGGTGGCTTATACTTGTAATCCCAGTACTATTGAGGCTAAGGCAGGGGATCAAGAGTTCAAATCATTGAGCTGGGTTGTGGTGGCACGTGCCTTTGATCCCAATACTCTTGAGGCAGAAGTAGGCAGATCTCTGAGTTTGAGGCCAGCCTGGTCTATAGAGAGTTCCAGGACAACCAAGGCCATGCAGGGAAACCTTGGCTAAAAAGAAAGAGAGAGACAGAGAGAGAGAGAGAGAGAGAGAGAGAGAGAGAGAGAGAGAGAGAGATATTAAGAATTGAAAGACAGCCAGGGCTCCAGCAAGTCTTGCTGATACAAAGACCCTGTCTAAACAAAATACAATAAGCAAGCAGGCAGACAAAGACGTCATGTGTTGCTATTATTTCAAATTCCTCATGGGCCAGGTACTGACTCTAAGGAATTGGGTAAGCTGGGTTCCAAGAGAGAATAGAAGGATAGAATTGACTTACAAGGTAGAAGTGGCTTCCATGTTGGAATTGTCAGTGATATGGACAAGATGAAAGGAAGACAGGGACTGTTGAGGCCCTCAGACATCAGTGACAATGAGGAGCCTATGACAGAACAAGGATGCAGTGTGTTGACCCAAGGAGAAAGGAGTGGGCCTGTGGGGGTTGAGGTATGGGAGGGCAGAATCGCTGCAGAAGACAAGCCCTAGTAGAGGGGAAGAAACGTTTTCATCAGCCTTTTTCCAAGGACACTCTTCGGTAGGCCCAACCAGAAGACAAGTCACTGGGAGCTCAGGAAGGCAGGCCGTTGGAGGCCAGTCCTGGACAACAGGCGAATAGATTGTATTGAAGCAAATAGAACATCTAGTGAAGTTTCCTGATAGAAAGCAGGGGAGTTGGGATGCTTACTCTGCCTGTAGCCCCCCTCCCAGGGCCTTTCTAGTTTATCCTAGCCAGGAAAGATTCAAGTTCTTACGCTCATTGCTTAGTCAGTCCTTCTTCAGCCAACAGATACTCTGAGCTCTCACTCACTGCTCACCCAGTCCTGTGTATCTCGCTGTCCATCCCAAATCAGGAAGACCGTGACTTTGACTCTCCCATCTCTAGAGTCTTCTATGCGCAGAAGACTCTATCATTGAGTCTGCTGAGCACCACAATGACCTGGGCTAAACAGGGCTACAGCAGTCACTCCTGAGATGCTAGGAGGGAGTGTTGGTGGGCTCACCACTGAATCATATCATCTTTGAGTGTAAGTGGGGTCATCGTGAAGACTAGGGCTTCTTAAAGCTGTGGGGCTGGCATTGTGTCCTTTGGTCTAAGGCCCTGAAATAGTGTCCCTGGCTTACTGCTCTCAGCTCTGGCCTGCCAAGTCCCAGCTGCTGTTCTGTGTGTCAAGCTGAGGAAAACAATTAACCGTTTCCTTCACATGCACGATTCCCACCTACTACATGGGGAAAGAAATGCTGAGGATTTGAAGCGCTCTTCCTTGAAGTCCTGCCAGCAACAGCAAGTAGATGTCTCACAGCTGTCTAACTCTGCCAGTGGGTATGCTGGTTCTGAGGCCATGACCACTGGCAATCAGCTTTGAAATAGTTACATAAATATACAAATAGAAAGGGCATTAAAGTAACCAGGGGCCAATTTACTTGAACGTTAAATAAAGGTTGTTCTCCTTCACTGATGGAGACTGGGAAGTCTCAGGTCATCCTCTTCCTGCCACGTTCAGGACCCACTCAGACCTGGAACCAGACAGAACCGAACTGGCTGTGAAAAGACAGATTGCCCACACATGCTCTCTCTCTTTCCCTCTTTCTCCCTCCCTCTCTCCCTCTTTCCCCTCCTCCTCCTTCTTCCCCCCCTTTCCCTCTCCCTCCCTCCCTCCCTCTCTCCCTCTTTCCTCCTTTTCCCTCTCTCTCTCTCTCCCCTCCCTCCCTCTCTGTGCGTGCATGTATGTCTGTGTATGTCTTTGTGTGTGTGTGTGTGTGTGTGTGTGTGAGAGAGAGAGAGAGAGAGAGAAGAGTCAACTCTTCCTTAATTGCCTTCTTTCCACCTTGATCTTCTTGACCTGTCACCCTACTTCTGAGGATTCTTTCCCAAGTTGTATGGAGTCACATCTAGGACTCTTACTGCACATGCCTGTAAGGTCAGTGGGAGGTATAGCTGGAGAGACCTTCGTAGCATCAGGAGGGCTTTTCAAATACCACGATACCACTGCAGCTGGACAGTTCCAGGATGTCGTTGGTCTCCTTTCCACTTACCCTGTACATTGTCTCTACAAAACTGCAAACCACCTCTCTAGTC